>JAXIVD010009375.1:0-15527 GCA_036785275.1 Cancer borealis | reverse complement strand
GTGTGTGTGTGTGTGTGGTGTGTGTGTGTGCGATGTGTGTCGTGTGAGTAAGGACGCTGAGTTCTTTGAGGTTCAGTGAGTAAGCATGAGGATGGTCAGACTCATTCATGGCGCAAGGAGGAGGAGGTGGAGGTGGAGGTGGAGGTGGAGGAGGAGGAGGAGGAGGAGGAGAGGAGGAGGAGGAAGAGGAGGAGGAGGAGGCTCGGAGGACGGAGAGCGAGGGAGGCCACCATGAGAGATCGTAAAGCTTGTTGATGTGTGTCTCGCCAACTGGATGCCAGAGCTAACTACACAACCTCACACACACACAACAACAACAACACACACAACACACACAGTCGTATAGTAACAACAACATATGTAACTTCCTCCTCCTCCTCCTCCTCCTCCCTCCTCCTTTCCTCCTCCTCCTCCTCCTCCTCCTTCTCCTCCTCCTCATTCCTCCTCCTCCTCCTTATCATCTTGCTGATTCTACTACTACAATAACACACTTTGTTTGTGTAAAATTTAAATGTCAAAAATATTATTCTAACCCAAATGATTAAAACTGTTTTACTCTACCAAAAATATGATCTCTCTCTCTCTCTCTCTCTCTCTCTCTCTCTCTCTCTCTCTCTCTCTCTCTCTCTCTCTCTCTCTCTCTCTCTCTCTCTCTCTCTCTCTCTCACAATTAGTTAATTATAAAACCATCTTGACCACCACCTCCTCTAACAAGATCTGATTGGCTAATGAAACCATGGTGTCCTATTGGATGCTGGACTTGTGTATACTTATGTAGACGTATGTGTGTGTGTGTACGTGTGTGTTTTGATGCCATCTATCTATCTATTCACCTATCTTTATATTCATCTATTTTTTTCTCTTTACATTTATCTATCTCTTCATCTATCCATCTATCAATCTTTCTATCTATCTATCTATTTATCAATCTCTCTCTCCAGGGATGAGCCACTACCGGAAAGATGTTTGGGAGACTTCAGAGGTATCAACTACACTAGCTACCTCAACCTGCATCACATCCTCGACTCCCCAACACTGCATCACCCAAGCTCACGACGAACACCTCTTTTAAAGTCGTGCACCAAGGTAAGCAGGATAAGGAGGCAGGGTGAGGGGGGGACAAGGGGTGTGTAACATCACTTCACCTCATCACCTCATCACCTCATCACTCACTCACTCACTCACTCACACCATAACCTCATGTTTCCTTGTACTTTCTCCCTTCTCATGTGAATACAAAGCTGCCTTGCGTCTATGTACGCACACACACAACAACAAACAGACAGACAGAGAGACAGACAGGCAGATAGACAGGGAGTTGTAGAAGGTCTGAGGGGAGCTTGTATTATGTCTGCATATAAATGAACATATAAATGAAATGAATATATGAAAAATTAATGTGATAATTATGGAAATACTGGTTTGGTTAGTGAAAGTATTATAATTTCCTGAATTTCCTGACTCTTATTACTACTATACTACTACTACTACTACTACTACTACTACTACTACTACTATTACAATCACTTTCTCCCTCCCTTCAAACCTCACCCTCACACCCTTAAATACACTCCCTCCCTCCCTCCCTTCCTACACACCCTCCCTCACCCTCTCTCTCTCTCTCTCTCTCCCTCAGTTTACGAGTTATGGTTCAAGCAGATTATTTTTGAGCTTGACTCCGTGCGTGCCATCTTTAGCGCGGACGAGGTCGACGAAATGAAGATGCTGGAGATTGTCAAATGTCTACAGCGTATCGTCCTCATCCTCAAGGTAAGGTCAAGTTAGGTCAGGTCAGGTCAGGTCAAAGGGTGAAATAAGGCGTAGGGAAGGGGAAGGTTATACATACAGGGGAAAGAGAGGGGGAGATAGAGGGAAGGGAGGGAGGAGAAAGGAAGGGAAGAGAGGGGAGAAGAGGGTGTGTGTAATTGTTTGCATGTTGTCGTTGGTAACAGGAGGAGGAGGAGGAGGAGGAGGAGGAGGAGGAGGAGGAGGAGGAGGAGGAGGAGGAGGAGGAGGAGGAGGTAGTGGAGGAGGAGGAGAGGAGGAGGAGGAGGAGGAGGAGGAGGAGGAGGAGGAGGAGGAGGAGGAGGAGGAGGTCAAGAGAAGCCATACAAAAGAGTTCAGTCACCTCGCCTCAAGTCACTTCATAGATTCTGCTGAAACCTAACACCATCTTACTCCCTTCTCTATATTCTCCCTTCCTTTATCTCCCTTCCTTCCTTCCTTCCTTCCTTTCTTTTTAATTATTTCTCCCTTCTACCATCAATCTTTTATTTATTTCTAACTTTTTTTCCCTCCTTCCCTCCTGTTTTTTTCTCTCTTCCCTCACCCCTTCCTCTCACCTCCTTCGTCGCCTTCGTCAGCTGTGTGTGGATCAGTTCCTCATCCTGGAGACCATGACGCCTCTCGACTTCATGGAGTTCCGAGACTACCTCTCGCCCGCGTCAGGCTTCCAGAGCTTCCAGTTCAGACTCCTGGAAAACAAACTTGGGCTGAAGAGCGTATGTATAAAAAAATAATAATAATAAATAAATGAATAAATAAATAAATAAATAATAATACATATATATATTCACATAGATAAATTAATAGATAGATAGAAAAACATTTATATACAGAGATAGATAGATATATTGTTAGTCACTTAAGATAGATAGATAGATAGATAGATAGATAGATAGAGAGAGAGAGAGAGAGAGAGAGAGAGAGAGAGAAGAGAGAGAGAGAGAGAGAGAGAGAGAGAGAGAGAGAGAGAGAGAGAGAGAGAGAGAGAATAGGCCTGAGTATGGCTTGAAGAGAAGGCTATGGCAGAGAGAGAGAGAGGGAGGGAGGGAGAAAAAGATGAAGGGAATAAGGGAAGGGAAGGATGGTAGGAAGATGAGAGAAGATGGAAGGGAAGATCTTAAGGGGATGGGAAGGGGAAGGGAAGGAAGGGGGGAAGGAAGGTGTGAAGGGAGGTACTTCGTGGCTTCAGCTTAGCTACTACATGAGAGGAGAGAGAGAGAGAGAGAGAGAGAGAGAGAGAGAGAGAGAGAGAGAGAGAGAGAGAGAGAGAGAGTTATACTAGAAACCAGCATTAGAAAACAACGCTAAATAATAACAACACAATAATACAATAATAAGAAAAGACACAAGAGAAAAAAATCACTAGAAAATATCACAAAAAAAATAATAAAAAACAACATTTCCTAACACCCTGCTCTAACTTCCTTTTCCTTTTCCTTTTCCTTCTCTACTAACAACTAACATACTCTAACCACCCTCCTTTCACCGCCTTCTGCAGGAGTCACGCGTGCGGTACAAGCAGGAGACGTACACTAAGGTATTTGGGGACGACCCTGAGATCCTGGAGGCTATCAAGCAATCAGAGGAGGAGCCTTCCCTTCAAGTACTCCTGTGTCGCTGGCTGGAACGAACTCCTGGATTAGAGAAGGAAGGATTTAATTTTTGGTTGAAGTATAAGATTGCAGTAGACACGACCCAAGAGGAGAAGAAACGTGAGGCAGAGGTAAGGAGGAGGAGGAGGAGGAGGAGGAGGAAAACTATACATTCTTCCATACACTTCCCTAACCTATACACATCCCTAACCTACATTTTCATTCCAGGCTGAGAAGGAAGAACATATGAAAAAGCACATTACAGCTCAGTACACACGTCGACAAGAATTATTCGACAGTATATTTGACGAGAAGATTCACAATGCCTTAGTAGCGCGAGGTGAACGTCGGTTGTCACACAGGGCCTTGCAGGGAGCTCTTATGATTTCCTTCTACAGGGAGAATCCACGTTTTAACCAGCCCTACCAACTACTTAATTTGCTGATGGATGTGGATTCTTTGATTACTAAGTGGAGGTGTAAGTGTTTGCCTGTGTTTGTGTGTGTGTTGTGTTTTTGTTTTGTATTTACTCCTTCTCCACCTCCTCCTTTCCCTCTTCATCTTTCTTTTCCTACTCGTGTTAGAAAATTAGAAAAAACAGAATAAGTAAATATCAATAAAAGAAAAGTTTAGAATTACTGTTTGCTTCATTTATATGTTTAAGAACTTATGTTTTTATTGTCTATAACTGTTAATTTCTTAATCTTTCCATCTGTTTATCTATCAATCTATTAATTTATCTATCTATCTATCTATCTATTTATTTATCTATTTCCTATAGACAATCACGTGATGATGGTTCAGCGAATGATCGGTTCTCAGCTGCTTGGAACCGGCGGCTCCTCAGGCTACCAGTACCTGCGATCCACACTCAGGTACTTGTTTCAGTACTTGTTGCTTACCATAAGGATCGGAAAAATGTGCGAATTTTGAATCTATAATTGAAAATTCAATACACGTATAATTAAGGGAGTTACAGCTGGTTTAAATAAAAAATGTAATGAAAACAAATTTATATACACTATTTCAGGATGACAGAATCACCTCTGTATAATTCAATTTCTTCTTCCTTCTTCGTCTCCTTCGATAACCTCTTACTTTTATCCCCTCCTCCTCCTCCTCCTCTTTCTCCTCCTACTTCTCCTCCTTATCCTTTTCCTCCTCCTCCACGCCCTCACGTCCTCTTCCTTCCACAGTGATCGCTACAAAGTCTTCATCGACCTCTTCAACCTGAGCACCTTTCTCCTGCCGAGGAATTGCGTGCCGCCGTTGGACCGTAGGATGAAGAGCCGTTTGAGCACCATGGAGGAGCCTGACCATGAGGAGCGCCGCGGCAAGGTGGTCAGGTCACGCCCTCACTCCGCCTCTGGGTTCATGTCCTCAGAGTCGCCGTGCCCTATGGAGAATGGTGAAGAGAAGATGTTTTCAGACAGTGACCTTGAGAAAAGTTTAGAGGAGAGCATTGAGAGGTCCTGCGAGGCGTCCATGTGAGTCCTTTAACGTCCTTTGAACCCTGGTGGAAGGATGGTGAAGGATGGATGGTGAGAGGTATCTTACGTGTCCTTATAAGTGTAGGATGATTGAAGGATATTTTCTAGGACTTGTGATCTTCAAAATAGCCACTGATGTCCAGATTGTAGGAGTTCAAAATCCTTCAATAAGATATCCTAAGAAGTCCAGGAATGCATCAGGACTTCGTATCCTTAAGATGGACACTTAAGGATGGTTATAGACAGGAGGAGGCGCTCAGGATTCTTTGTGCTACTCAGAAAGATGTCCTAAACTGTCCTTTTACGGTTAGACTATTTAGATATCCTTGTAAGATTAAGGAATTACTGTAGGACTCAAACAGCTGCAACAGAGAGGTCCTACAGCTTATATATATGTTTTGTAGGACTTCATTGACATTCATTTATGTGTTAAGATGTGGAGAGTGGTAGGAATGGGTTTAGTTGCGGTGTAGGATTCCTGTGACTACGATGTGTGAGATCCTATGTGCCTTCCTTGTACAATATAGGAGTCAGTGCAGAGTCCTGTATTACTATTGTGTTACTGATGAAGCCAAGTCTAAAACAACATAGTTCTCCCTTTTTCTTCCAGGTTTTCTCTGACAATGGATGTGAAATTAGGTTTTCTCTTGCAATGTTTCTGTTTGTCACATTCTTGGCCATGTTTATAATTATACGCCTTGTTTATCCCTCCTCCTCCTCCTCCTCCTCCTCCTCATTTGCTTGTCAATGATGTTCACAAAAATCAACTGACGTTTTTGTGAAAGAAAACTAATGCAGTGCACATTTTCATCCTTCCTCTCTTCTCTTCCTCTTCTCCTTCCTTCCTCCTCCTCCTTACTCGTTCTTCCACTTTTCCAAACGTCGTCTTCCTTCCTTCCTTCCTTCCTCACCTTATTTCTACAATTTTCTTCTTCTTTCCTCTTTTCTATCTCCACAAAGACTTCAAAATGCTTCGTTCAGATTCTTTCTCAGTAATAAAAGATAATTCCTTGCACTTATCACTGCCAACCTTTCCAAACATCGAAAACAATTTACACTGCCTCTTGTACAAGACTCTCAATGCATTTTCTCTCCTCAGTTTAAAGAAATAATTGAAAAACTGACGTCTATTTTTTTCCAGGAGAGTCGAGACCAATATATTTTTTTCCCCTACGAACTCAGTACTGCGCATGTGTTACAACTCTTGATTTTGAATGACTGGAAGAATATTATAGGTTATTTTTATTTATTCTTCACTATTCTAAGTTTTTCCTTGTGCCAACCGTTACTCTCTTACATGAGTATATTAATCTTTAGTTATGTATGTATTTATAGTTTTAGTTCTTCGCTGCATTTATAAGATTTCTTTTTTTAAGTTGGAATTTCGAAGATTTTTACGATGCCAAGATAAAAAAAATTCCTTCGCTACATATTACTACTTTTTTTCTTCAATATTTTCTCTTTGTCTCTCTTCCTAATATACTTTAATGTATTTTTCACTCATTTTTCTTAACACACACACACACACACACACACACACACACACACACACACACACACACACACACACACACACACACACACAAGGCATCTCACCCTAATGCTCAATACATTTTCGTTGTTTCGTTAAATTTATGTAAAATCATTCTTGTTCCCTTTCATCATTATTACTATTATTACTATTATTATTAGGATTACTATTATTTTTCTTTGTCATTCATATTATAGTTTAGTCATAACTTTTAAATCGTAGTATTATTTTCCTGTTTTTTTTTTCTTCATTCGTTTATATAGAAGACTTACATTATTTTTATTATCATTATTATTACTATTATTATTATTATTATTATTATTTCTTCCTTAAATAAAAGATATAATTAAGAATATTCTACTTTGTATCCTACACGAGAGAGAGAGAGAGAGAGAGAGAGAGAGAGAGAGAGAGAGAGAGAGAGAGAGAGAGAGAGAGAGAGAGAGAGAGAGAGAGAGAGAGAGAGATTAGTTCTAGAGAGAGAGATTAGTTCTAGAGAGAGAGAAGCACCATCAAAGAGAACAGACTAACTTAAGGGGAGGCTTCGGTATTCTAACAGAAGTCCACAAACAAGGACACTTTTTATTGCAAAATATACATATACTCTATATACATATATACACCGCGTGACGCATGCGTACCATCCTCTTACGCTACACACATCCAAGAGTAGCTAAGAAAGACTGGCTAAGGGGAGCGAGCGGATAAGAATGAATAGATATAGAAAGAGGAAAGGACTGATTGATGTTTGAAAAGATGATTGAAAGGAATAAGGTAAAGAAACGCAAAGAAGAGGAAGAGGAGGAGGAGGAGGAGGAGGAGGAATATGAATGAGGCTGTAAATTGTAAAGATGAATAGGATGAAGAAATTAAGGAAATGGAGAAGAGAGAAGAGAAAGAAGACGAGGAACATAAGTTAAGAAAAAGGAAGAGAAAAGGAAGATGAAAAAAGGTGAAAATGTTTTAAGAAATATAATAATTGATCATAATTAGAGATTTTTGGAGATAAGAAATATAAGAGTAATAGAAAAAGGAAAAAGCACGATTAATAGGAAGCGTAATAATAATAATAATAATAATAATAATAATAATCACATACATTAATATACGCCAAGATATAGCGAACGACGAACATTTCCGAAATAGATATAAAAAAATCCAAATGCACCGAGAGAGAGAGAGAGAGAGAGAGAGAGAGAGAGAGAGAGAGAGAGAGAGAGAGAGAGAGAGAGAGAGAGAGAGAGAGAGAGAGAGAGAGAGAGAGAGAGAGAGAGAGAGAGAGAGAAAAAAAAAAACGAACATAACATTCAAGGAAGTACAAGAACAAATTTAATCTCCTTTTCTTCCACACACACACACACACACACACACACACACACACACACACACACACACACACACACACACACACACACACACACACACACACACACTCGGTATAAGGGGTAGTAGGGGTCAGCGCCCCCTCTAACCCTTTACATAAATACCCAAGGGCGCCTGTATTTGAGTTTTAAAGATTAGGGGGCGTTAGGGGGGATAAGGGGAGCTCTGACCCCCTTAAAAACATACCCTTAAAATACCCCTTACCATCCCTTATCATCATCATCATCATCAGCCTCACACACATATACATACATACATACATACGCATACACGTACATATATATTTCTTTTTTATTTTGCGTTATTTATCTGTACACCCGCGAACTTATTTTTGATAAATGCTGTAGATGTTGTACTAAGCCAGCTTGTATTATATGTAGGGAAGGTTAAGTTACAGAATAAGTTATGTATTTTGAAGAAGTTAACATATATATAAAGTCGTTTTTAATATTTTTTTTGAATTATTATTATTTTTGATAAGAAGTTCAAGTCTATCCTTTTATATTTTTTTCCTTTCCCGTTTTTTGTGGTAAATATTTTTGTAACTGTTGAAATATTATTATTATTATTATTATTATTATTATTATTATTATTATTATTGTTTCGTTTTATTTCAATTCTCTTCTCTTGCTTTTCCTTCGTAAGTTAGTGATCGGGTGAAGGATTGAGGAAATATTAGCTGTTTGGAAGAGCAGAAACACACACACACACACACACACACACACACACACACACACACACACACACACACACACACACACACACACACACACACACTAAATCTATACAAAGAGGCACAAAACTTGCCATATCACAAATCAATGGCCAAGTTATCATCATCATTATCATCATCATTATTATCATCATCAATTACTCTTTATCATTATCATTATTAAAAGCCTTTTTTAGTGAAATAAATGATTCTTAACATGCAACATTGCTACACGTCACACCAGAAATGCAAGTTATGTATGTAAGTATGTATGTATGTATGTATGTATGTATGTATATATATAAATTCTATGTATGTATATATATAATTCTTTTTATTTATCTGTAATCTAATCTGACATAATATTCTTCAAGTAAATAATTTGTTTTATATTCGTTTACATATATAATTCTTCTTTTATTTATTTTTTATTTAGTACTATATATATAATTTTTTTTTGTCCCCCCTGAAGAAAGGCATCGAATGGAATGTGTTTAGATAAAAGTTTAGGAGGGAGAGAAAAAAAGTTTACTTCACTCAAATCATCGTATCGTCAGGAGATTTTCAAAGTGTTAATTATGGAAGTAGCAAGTCTGTAATCTGATGCAGGGTGACACCTACACCCTACCACACACCCTGCCTCTCACCCTACCACCACACCCTGGCTCTCACCCTTACACTCACACCCTGCCTCACCTCTACCCACTTACAAACAGGTCATTTAACACTCACAGTAGCACTCATTATATTGTTTCCTTCTCTCTCTCTCTCTCTCTCTCTCTCTCTCTCTCTCTCTCTCTCTCTCTCTCTCTCTCTCTCTCTCTCTCTCTCTCTCTCTCATTCACCTCCATCTTAATTAACCTTATTTCTACCTTACTTTCCTTCCTTTCAAGTCACTCAAACACGTAATAAAGTATCAATTTCACCTCCGCATCAACTCTAAGTAATGATAATATGGTGGTAATGATGCTATTAAACCGTCAAGTCGTTAAGTGATTTCATTAACTAGCTCTCGTTCGCGTGATAAAAGTCGGATTGTGATTGGTTGTTGACTAGTGACGTTCTGTATTCTCATTGGACGAGGATTAGAGGAAGAAGAGGAAAAGAACGATAAAGATAGAGAGAAAGAATTAGAGAAAGAATTAGAGAAACATAACATAATTTACTTCTTTTCACCACCATCACCACCACCACCACCACCACCACCAACCTGACGAAGTAGCAGTAGTAGTAATCACCATCTCCAAGCGCCCCTCAGCCCTACACACACGTCCTCACGCCACCACGACTCTCGCCGCACTGACCACCACCACCACCTACCAATAACGTGACGTCATGAAGCAGTGAGACGAGACAGTAACAAGTGATTCGAATCTTTGAAGCTTCACACTGGTAATTGTATATATTATTTATTTTTTTTTTTTTATCTATCACGTATTATCTCGTTTCCTTATTTGTTTTCTTTGTTATTGTGTTTATTTTATAGTTAAATTGTTTATCTAATTGGACTGAATATTGTTTGTGTTTCTGTTTGTGTTATTTTTATTTATTTATTTATTTATTTTTTGGTTTCGTAAGTTGAAAGAGTTAATTAAAGTGATTCTGGTTCGTGTATAGAAAAGTATATAGTTTAAATTGGGATCCCAGACTCGTATACTCATCATCATCATCATCATCATCATCATCATCATCATCATCATCATCATCATCATCATCATCATCACACTCTCACTCTTCCATCAGATTCTTCGTTAAATTTTCTTGACATTTTCTTTCCACTCAAACACTTTCTCAGTAATGTCTACGACCACGTTTTCTTGTACCACTTCCTCCTCCTAGTCTTTCTTCGTCTCCTCCTCCTCCTCCTCCTCCTCCTCCTCCTCCTCCTGTCTTCACCACGCCTCGCTTCTCACCTTTCATCTCCCACAGTTTTCTTCCACAAGTTCGCAACATTTTTCAGTGTCCTTATGTCGCCTCACTCTTCTTCTTCCTCCTCCTCCTCCTCCTCCTCCTCCTCTTCTTCCTCCGTCAGCTGGCACACACTCCCTCCTAACGGGAACAAATCAAATCTTTTAAGAGTGACGCAAGTATTTATATATATTGTTGATTGTTTTAAGTTATTCTTTTAACACTGTAATAATGTTTTTTTTTTGTTTATGGTTTGACATGAACATAAGTATTACACGACATTAATTATTATCTGGAGTGGTTATAGTTGTTGTTGTTGTTGTTGTTGTTGTTGTTGTTGTAGTTGTTGTAGTTGTTGTTGTTGTTGTTGTCTCGTGGTAATGTTTAATACACTCGCCTCACTCAGACAACACCACAACATGAAGTAAACGCCTCCACCTAAATGTATTTGTATATACGTAGTGATATAAAAAGGTGTTGAGTAGTACATGGATGTAACGCAAAGGTGAAGCAAAGAGTAACGGAGGAAGTACGACAGTGACACTCAGGGTACGACACTGAGCTGCTGCTACATGCTATACCGGCACGGTGGGGGCGAGGGGGGGAGAGGGCGTCAAACATGAATTTTTAATCATTTCCTTGTTTTCTTTTAATCAAAATAAAACTGAACACACATGAGCCTGGCGTGACGGAAGCAGCGGCGGCGGCGGCGGTGTGGTGGTGCATGTGACGGTCACCACACACCTGCTGCTGCTGCTGCTTGCGTCACCAGACACAGGTGTGTGACGCCGGAGTACTAAAGTGACGACTTGGTGCTGGCACGTCCCTTTACCCCCGCTCCGCCCCGCCCTGCCCCGCCCCGCCACCCCGGGCACTGAGGGGGAGGAGCCTTGGCCTCGTCCTCACACACACACGTCGAGGCTTGTGTCACGCCGCGTTGGGGCGACGCTGTGTATGTGTTGTGTGTAAATGTGTCTGTGCGGGGCCGCGGCTGGAGCCCCGCGGGGAACGAACAGATTAATAAAGTTCAACGCCCCTGAGCGGCGGGGCAGGAGGGGGGGCGAGGCAGGCAACCACGAGGGGCAGCGTCCTGAGGATTGAGAGTCGGCGCCCCGCCCTGCCCCCGCCCACCACCCAGACGCTGTGCACCTGGGCGGGGCCACGCCGCTGCCAGGCCGTCGCGGCTCCATGAGTCACGAGGCAGCGGCTGTGGTGTTGTGCGGGGGGCGGGGGTTGTAGCCCCGGCCTGGCACCAAGCAGGTCCCTCCCCCTCAGCCAGCCCCGGCTTGGTCCTGCCCCGTCAGGCGTCCCTCCCTCGGGCGCCGCGGGCGTGCGGGGAGCCTCAAGACTTCCCGTTGAGGGCGGGCTTGGTGGCGTTGTTCCTCATCAGCTCGTCGATCACCACCACGTTGTTGTCGGTGGCGTGGGCTGGGGGCGGCGGGGGCGGGGGCTGGGGGGGTCTGGTCTCCCCGTTGAGGATGCCGTCCTCGCCCCGCGACCCCCGCTCCTGCACGTGGTCGAGGTCCTCGTCCAGCGTGACGTCGGTGTGGTCGGATCGCAGCGCGGGGTTCTCGTAGAAGTGGTGGCGCGTGTCGTCCTCGTGGGTGTAGTAGAAGGCAGAGTGTCGGTGGTACATGACCAGCCCCGCCACCACGATCACCGCCAGCAACACTGCCGCCACCGCCGCCGCCACCGCCGCCAGCACCACCGAGAAGCCTCCCCCCGCGCTGGCCGCCGCCAGGTCAAAGGTGCCCTCGGGACAAGGCTGCAGCTCCAGCCCGTCCACCTCCAGCACGGGCTTGTCGTACATCTCAGGCGGCGACTGACACTTGAGGCAGCGTGGGGCGTCCACGTCGGGGCGGCAGGCCGTGCGGAAGTCTGCCGAGGCGTTGAGCCACATCTTGAGGTAAGGGATGTGGCATTGGTCGCAGGACCAAGGGTTCCCGTCCAGCCACACCTCCGTCAGTCTGTCCAGCCGCCGCAGGATGATCTCCGGCAGGCCTCGGAACTCATTGTTACGCATGTCAAGGGTGTGCAGGCTGGGCAGGGCGTGCAGCACGTCCACGGGGATGTACTGCAGGCTGTTGGTGGACAGGTTGAGCGTCTCAAGGCGGGCCTGCGCTGCGAACAGGTCTGGCGGCAGCTGCTTGAGGTGGAGGCGGCTCAGGTTGAGTCGCTTGAGGCGTGCGGAGCGACGCAGCAATTCCTGGAGGTGTTCTAGGGTGAGGCGCGTGCCCGCCACGTTGAGGCCGTGCATATGTCCCAGGACGGGGCTCAGGTGGCGCAGCGCGGAGTGCGCCAGCCTGTTGGAGGACAGGTCCACGGAGAGCACCGAGCTGTCCTCGAAGGCCATGCGTGAGATGCGAGTCATCCTGTTCCTAGCCAGCCCGAGGTGCTGCAGCGCCAGGCCTTGGAAGGTGTAGTCCTTGAGCTCGTAGATCCTATTCCCGTCCAGCAGCAGCCGCCGCAGCCCCGGCAGGTCCATGTACTCGTCCGGTGCCAGTGTGGAGAGGTGGTTGTCCCGCAGGTCCAGGGTCTCGAGACGCGGCAGGGACCGGTACGCCAACGACTTGATCCTGGTCAGACTACAAGCAGAGCAGCGCAGTATGCGCAGCGCAGGCACGTCACGCAGCACCTCGGGGTCCAACTCCTGGATGGCGTTGCCGCTGATGTCCAGTGTGGTGAGGCGCATGAGGTGCAGGAAGACACGCGGCGCCAGGCCACGAAGACGATTCCTGGCCAGCGTCAGCACCTCCAAGGCGACCAGGGAGTGGAAGGTGGCTGACGGCACTGAGCTGATGTGGTTGTCATCCAGGTGAAGGGCCTGAGGAAGGGGGGGAGGGTGAATGTACTGCTGCTAAACACACACACACACACACACACACACACACACACACACACACACACACACACACACACACACACACACACACCTGCAGGTTATCGATGCCGGACAGGTGTGATGCCAGCAGCACTGTTACGTTGTTGTAGGTGAGGTTGAGGACACGCAGGTGAGTGAGTCCCCAGAAGGCGTTCTCCCCGATGGCCGGCACGTTGGAGTGTGTGATGTGCACTTCCTCGAGGCGGGTCAACGGGTAGAAGATCGGCCCGAGGGTGATTGTGTTGCCTTGGTCCTCCGGGGAAGTAATGGTGAGCACCTGTCAAGGGTATGCAGGTGAGACACTACACACACACACACACACACACACACACACACACACACACACACACACACACACACACACACACACACACACACACACACACCTACCACTTACCGCAACATAATGGACTTTGAAACTTTGCCACAATTCACTGGGATTTAAAAGCTTATCGAAAAAAAATTTGTCACACTTTGCAGGAAAAAAAGAAGAAGAATTTCAATAACGCGCAATAACCTCTCTAGCCTTGCGCCATGATGGGATACACTAACTAGGGGGGGAAGGGAAGGAAAGGAGGGAAGAAGGGAAGGAGAGAGGTGAAAATAAAAGAAAGGAAGGAAGAAGAGAAAGGGAAAGGGAAAGGGATGTAGAAGGGAGAGAAGGGAGGAAAAAAGAGATGAGAAAGAGGCTTAAAAAAAAAAAGAAGAGAAAGAGAAAGAGAGAAATGAGAGTTAAACTGAAGAGAAGAGAGGGAGGCGAGCAGAGGGAATGAAGGGAACAGAAGGGAAGTAGGATAAATGAGATGAGAGAGGGAAAAAAAAAAAGAATATGGGGTGAGGGGAAGGAAGAGAAAGAAAAGAAAAAAAAACTGAGGGGAGGAGGGAAAGAGGGGAAGGCAGTAGGCACTATAAATATAACAACATCCTTCTTTTCTATTGTTATTTTTCTTATTAATCATCAATTCATCCATTTTACTTTAGCTTCCCCTCATCCTAGTCATATATTTAAGGGGAAGCTTACCTAAAACTCACCTCCATTTTTTTTAACGTTATTTTAGTCTAAACAAAACCATTATTTCCTTTTAAATAGAAAAATTAATATATAAAATGGTTAATGGAATATGAAATGGCATTAGATGAGTTATTGCTTGGTAATGAATAAGCTAAAAAGAATGACGTGTGTGTGTGTGTGTGTGTGGTTTTTTTTTATTTTTATTTTTATTATTTTAGGTTCAATTAATTTTCAGGAATAAAAGGCAGTTATTATGGAATTCTTGCCTCAATCTGGACAGCCTGATACCAATTTTTTCAGACAGGTCGAAAAAAAAGTATATATAAAAATAAAACAACAAGACTTATTTGATTTAATGAAAAAAATTGATTAATTAAAAGAACCGATGAAAAAAATTGAAAAACATTGATATTCCTTTACAATTTGATACTCTCTCAGTCTCTCTTTCTCTCTCTCTCTCTCTCTCTCTCTCTCTCTCTCTCTCTCTCTCTCTCTCTCTCTCTCTCTCTCTCTCTCTCTCTCTCTCTCTCTCTCTCTCTCTCTCTCTCTCTGTCTCTCTCTCTCTCTCTCTCTCTCCTATTCATCAAAAGCTTAATTTCCTTCCTCTCATACATCATCTTCCCTCCTCCCTCTTCCTCCCTTTCTCCTCTCTCTCTCTCTCTCTCTCTTCTCTCTCTCTCTCTCTCTCTCTCTCTCTCTCTCTCTCTCTCTCTCTCTCTCTCTCTCTCTCTCTCTCTCTCTCTCTCTCCTCTTTTTCCCATCCTTTCTCCTCTCTCTAAAACCTTTCCTTCCTCACCTTACTTAACCTTCCCTTCTATATTCTTCTTCCTCCTCCTCCTCCTCCTCCTCCTCCTCCTCCTCCTCCTCCTCCTCACCTGTGTGTTCATATCCATATTTGAGACAGGCACAGGACCGTTGAGTCTGCCGGAATCACAGGTTACCGTCTTCCTGTCCATGAAGTCGTAGTCACATTTGCACACCTCCGGACACCTGCCTTCCACCACCACCACCACCGCCGCCGCCGCCACCACCACCACCACCACCACCTCCAAGGACCAGCTACGTCTCCCCATGACTCTGTAAAGAAAACGGGAGAAGGGTGTTTAGTTACCTCTATGATTGATATAGATAGATATACATAGATAGATAGATGGATAGATAGATAGATGAAGAAATAGAAGTAAATTAATAGCTCCTCTCTCTCTCTCTCTCTCTCTCTCTCTCTCTCCTCTC
>JAXIVD010009374.1:7500-15527 GCA_036785275.1 Cancer borealis | reverse complement strand
GTGTGCCTCTTGCTTTAGATTAGATTGTGTAGTTTATCTCAAACAGCCTCGTAAGACCCAACAGGTCTTCTGCTGTTGTTTGTTCCTCCTCCTCCTCCTCCTTTAACACTGTGAGTTTTTATTCCTCTACATTTCACTCTGCCTTGTCGTCGTCATCGTCTTCCTCCTCCTCCTCCCCTTCCTCCTCCTCCTCTTCTTCCTCTTCCTCACTAGTTACACTGGAGGGTGTTGTTTGTCTGGCTTGTGGAAAGAAAATTTAAAGAGAGAGAGAAGAGAGAGAGAGAGAGAGAGAGAGAGAGAGAGAGAGAGAGAGAGAGAGAGAGAGAGAGAGAGAGAGAGAGAGAGAGAGAGAGAGAGAGAGAGAGAGAGGGAGAGGGAACACTTTGAACACTTTGAACACTTTATTAATAACTATATTAACAATATGGAGGTACATTTAAGCTTATCTTTATAGACATAACATTAACTATAGTTAGCCTTTTTAAAGCAAAAGCTTTTCAGGCAGAGAGAGAGAGAGAGAGAGAGAGAGAGAGAGAGAGAGAGAGAGAGAGAGAGAGAAGAGAGAGAGAGAGAGAGAGAGAGAGAGAGAGAGAGAGAGAGAGAGAGAGAGAGAGAGAGAGAGAGAGGATGAATAACTTTGGAGGAAAATGGGAGAAAGAGAGGAAGGGAAGGAGGGAAGGAGAGAGGAATAGATTAGAGTGAGAGGAGAAAGAAAGTGAGTGTTGCTGGAAGTGAAAGGAGAGGCTGGGAAGATGTGAGCTGCTGCTGGGTGTGGTAAGGGGACTAACGCTTGATGGAGAGGAGCTTTCTGTGTGTTTAGATGTGAGGTGGAGGTGAAGGTGAATGTAGCTGTGAGGTGTGGGAGTGAGAGGGAACTGAGATGTCGCTGATCTGGTATAAGAAAGTGTTTTCATGTGTATATATGTGGTGGTTGTATGATGTGGAGAAGATGCAAGTGTAGTAGGAAGGCTTTTAGGGAGAAGGTATAGTGGTTGTGGTTGTGGTTGAGATGTGGCTGAATAGTTATGTGGAGTTACGTAGTGCGTGTGGATGTGTGTGGCTAAAGGGATATGTGGATAGGTGCGTTGTAGTGTGGCGTAGCAGGTATGTGCAGGCGGGTGTGGTGTGGCTCATGGCATGTGGTGGTGGTGGTTATGGTGTAGCGTTATGGATGTGGCTGTGGTGTGGCAGCTATGTGTGTTTAGTGACTAAGGTGTGGCTAGGTGAAATATGGTGGTGAAGTGTTTATTTTTTTAGATATATGGCTATGACTGGCTAGTTGTGATGTGGCTACGATGTATAATAGGCTTAAAACAGTTAGTTGGATTATGACTACGTATTAACAGACATATTGCTGTAGGTATAATTACACATATGACCGAACCTTATATAGATATGCGTCAGTATGGTAGTATTGTGGCTGTTGACGAATATTTACACATGTGGGAAGCTATGGCAAGGATGTGGCCGGCCCAGCTCACGGCGGCGGGGACGAAGCCAGGCGGGCAGGGATGAGGACGAGCGGCGGAACCATTGTGTTCGTATTACCCGCGAGTAATGGAGTGCTGCCGATTGAGGGACTTTGGTTTTTCGCGGTTTTATCCTCCTTTGTGTCTTCCGCCGGTCTTTTGTCCTCCTTCTCCTCCTCCTCCACCTCATCTATTTGCTACACAGTTAGGGAGGGAAAAGAGAGAGAGAGGGAGGGAGAGTAAAGAAGAGATAGAGTTGCGTTCATTCCACTCATTCACTCACTCACTCACTCGTGTCCATGGAGAAAGAGAGAGAGAGAGAGTGAGAGAGAGAGAGAGAGAGAGAGAGAGAGAGAGAGAGAGAGAGAGAGAGAGAGAGAGAGAGAGAGAGAGAGAGAGAGAGAGAGAGAGAGATAATCATTACTATATGCTATATAGTCTCTGATTAATGAATGAGTAGAAAGAAAATTTGATCATAAAATTATATTAAAACCTTTATTAGTATTTTAACTGAAATTTCTTCCTGTTACATTTTGCTTTGATTCATAATGATTTTTCTTTACATAATTTTGTGGTTAATATCTAGTTTATTTTTACATGTAGCGGCATTTTGACCTTTATTGTTGCGGCGGGAAAAATAATTATTCATTCCATTCAAATATACGCAATTATACACAATTAAGGGTTAGCCGTGAATTAATGGAGAAGGAAGGAGATTGGAGTAATTTTATAATATACTGACATAGAGGATCATGATGGAGTGAAGTACTGTATTAATTATTACGAGTGAAAATTGATGTTAATATCGAGTAGACTGGAAAACACGGCATCTGTTAGTTGTTAGTGCATGCATCTTAGTATTTTCGCGTCGCTTGCTGGGCTGATGAGGGAAATGAAGGAGGGAATAAGTGACGAATATTTTCAACTGTTTAAGGAAATTCGATCTTAATAGTGATTTAATTTTCAGCAATTCCAGGTTTTTTCCTTCCTTTCTTTCTATCTATCTATCTTTCTTTCTTTTTATCTTTTTTCTTTCTTTCTTTTCTATTTCCTTTTTTTCTTTCTTTCTTTTAATATGACATTCCTCTCTTCTCCTCAATTATTGCCGTTTTGCCGAGGGAAATGTTATGGAAGGAGAACTAAATGAAGGTGTGACAAATATTTTAGTCTTTACGGCGAGTATACAGATTTTTATTTAGCGCGCAAGTAATACGTCACTTTTGTACAGAGGTATAAATGTTACCTTGTCACTCAATAACAAGGACGTGAACGTAAGGAAGGTGGAATGAAAGATGCAAATGTCTAACTCAAAACGGCGAGTATAGTTTGATATAAATGAATTGGAAAAGTTGGAAAAAGAAGGATCCTCTTAGATTTTTAATTCTGTTTAGGTGTGGTGATTACACAGGAAAGGTGATGGGGCAAGGTGTGAGCACAGAGGAAAGATGTGGATGTGTAGAGGTGTGGTGTTTCCAGATGTTGTATACGCACGGGTAGTTGTGGTGTGTGGTGTGGTGTGGCTGTCTAACATATACAAAATAACTATAAGTCAGTAATAAAGATAATTCAGATGATAAATTTGTGAACAGCGTATCTTCTAAAAGTACATAGAAAGAACAGATACCATGATATTTTTTGGTCTGTAACGTGGATTTTTGCTGAACTACTAACTACAACTTGTAAACTACATGTGGGAGATCAGGATGAAACAGAGCAAGGCTCCTCCTGTCTACCTCTCTCTTTGCTAACATATCGGCAGGAAACAGTTAGAAGAGTTAGAAGGGAATGAAAACATGGACATTTTATTGTTAAGAATGATAGATACTATAATATAATACCACTAGTACTGGTGAATTTTGTGGTGTGTATGGGTAGGGAATAAATAATCAGACTTTATTTCTACACCTTTCATTTGAAGGACAAGGAAAACAAAATTATTTTTATATTTGCATTTGATTGCTTAGGTTACAAACTAGATGGTCAGTCCTTAACTTAGGCCAAAAATGTTGTTTACTTCCCTCTATAAGTAAAACGGAGGATAGGCGACTTTGACCGAAAAAATTGCGAGTAGGGATCATTCACCTTCAGATATTAGAGATCGCTCAGGTTCCTCGTGAAAGCTTCCTGTGTGTTAGGTAGCCTTCCTATATGTTAGTTTATGTAGTAAATCAGTTTGTTTGAAAACAATTCCTCCTTAAAAAGACTTTAATAACTGTAATGGGCTGCTTATTTTCCTTTACTTTACTATTTTCTACTTGTCACCTATCGTAAAGGAAATGTTATCCAAAGCAAACGCAATCAGTTAATTAGTTTATAAAAAAAAAAACTGTTTCTTGTATATATTTATTTAATCAGGACTTGAAATTACCGATAATTTTCGAGGTGATTACTGAGGTAGGGAGTCTGTTCCAGTGGTCAACAGCTCTGATATTGGAACAACGATTTACGTGCATCTGTGTTATATTTCAGTCCATTGAATTGCATTCCGTTTACTTTAGTTACTGTTGTATGATTTATTTTAAATAGTCTTTCAGGTTTGATTTCATCGAATTCATTTAGTATTTTGAAAAACTTCATTCAGATTCTTTCTAATTCTTCGTTTATAAAGTGAGAGCATGTGTATATCCTTTAGTTTTCCTCGAACTATAATAACACAATGCAGAGATTTTCTGTAGCTCTCTGTATACTCATTTTAATTATTTCAGATCTTCAGTGAAATTCGGTGACCAGAATTGTACCGCATACTCCAGGTGTAGCCTCACAAATGCTCTATATAGTAATTTTGTTACGTCTGGCGCTTTTTGAACAAATGTTCTGGAAATGAAACCTAACATTTTATTTGTTCCTTTATTTGCCGCTGCACATGGATTGCTCATTTCTATATTACTACAAGTTATTATCACGAAGTCTTACTTGTTTTAACATTACCGAGCTGTTGATCATGCATTTGGTATATGAAATTTGGATGATTTTTTTAACCCAAATATGCATAACTATGTATTTTTCTACGCTAAAAGACATCTACCATTTCCATAGGTGGGCACCAAACCATTGATCCGTTAATCGTTCATCAACGAAGTTAGCATTTTCGTTAACGATTTAACTTTTAAGCTAACTTTACAAATTATTATCGGACTAATTAGCTTTAGTTACATTTAACTTCCGTTAACTCAAGTCCGCTAATCCAAAAATTTCATAAAAATCTGCCGTTTTTAGTTTTTTTTTTTTTTAAGTTAAAACTATAGAATCTGCCCTTTTTTTTTTACTCTAAATAAAAAAAACTATAGTTTTTGGGTTCTAAGGCCTTTAAAAAACCCTATATACGCTGATTTAGTTTTGGCACTTTTCAAAGGTGTCTTTAGGTGGTTTTAGAGCAAAAACCTTTTTTTTTCTATACTGAAAATGAACGTTAATGGTTTATCGATAACTTCCGTTACACTTTTAAAGAATTAACTGATTAACGGTTAACTTTTTGATTAACGCCCCTCACCACTGACCATTTTTAGCTCCAATCCATTAGCTTATTTAAATTCGCCTGCATTTTGCTGCAGTCTTCAAGGCCTTATTTTGTATCGCCTGCAAATTTTGTTTTCTTCTTTTGACAGAAGACCGCCCTCCAGATAATTTGTATAGATTATGAAGAATGTGATTTCCAATACTGACCCTTAGTACGTTAAGCCAATTTGATGTTTTTCCATTTAAAATAAACCATTGTTGACGAACTGTGAGCCAGACTCTTAACCACACACAAAAATACTCTCGTATTGATTTCATGTGCTCGCAATTTTGAGAGCAGCCTGTTGTGGAAAGCCTTGTTGAATGCTTTCTAGATGTCCAGCAGATAACATCATACGGTATCGGGTCATCCCAATTTGCGTACACATCATTGAGGAAATCTAATACATTAAACAAACATGATCTGTTGCTATGAAATCCGTGCTGCTTTTGTTATTAGTATATTGACCTCAAGGAATTAAACCCTTTTTCTCTATTGATTTTTCGAATGATTTCATTACAACTGATTAGCTAATTGGATGGTAATTAAGAATTTATTTCCTATCTTTGTTTTATTGAAGATCGTGGTTATATTCGATTTTTTCCATGCACGAGGTATTTTAACTTAAGCTAATGCTGTATTGAATAGTAACGTTATGGGATTTTCTAACTGGACGCAACATGTTTTAATACGGGATGTGATATATCATTAGGACTGTAAATTTATTAGATCTATTTATTGTAAATATTTGCGCACCTCATATATTTCTACTTCTTTGTGGTGGGGATTTCTTCATTAAAATTTTTCTTTACTTATTAATTTTCAAATAATTTAATTGATTAATCTATTTGTTTATTTATCTATTGGATTAATTTCACCAAAAGTATCAAGAACCATTTTTGAAACGCTGCTGTAATTCGATGGAACATAAGCACGACTGTGTAGGTGTCAGTAAGCGGCAGTCATCCAACAGACCTTCACTCCGCTTGGCGACCACTTTCTCCTGCTGCTCTATCAAAACTATTTACTGGGGAAGCAAGCAAGTGTATTTCGTTAACTGCACCCATATAGTTATATTGTGAAACTGATGGCTAGCTGTGTGTCTGTCCAAGTGTGCGGAAATGACTGGTTTTGTAAGGAATTTAAGGACACGGAAAGACAGCAAGGTGGAATAGGCTAGTTGTGTTTACGATTGGATAACATTCATGTTTTGCATTACTGGCGACAATGATTTACTTTTGTGTATGCTTAATATTTGTTTGTGTGAGTTATGGAAATGTAGTGTAGTGAGAAAAAAAAACAGATAAATTGACTTGATAAATGGAAAAAGTGGAAAAGGAAAAAGTTTACTTCATGAGGTGGCAAGGCCTAAGCGAGGTTACATGTAAGGTAAAATGAGTAAAAATTGTACTTGCACGTGTCAATCTTTTATTTATGTTTTATTCTGTTTGTAAGGTAACTTCTTTTGCATGCACTTTGAAAATTATGGAATTAATATTTTCTTCTCTGAGAAAATATTACATTTTCTATAAAGCCTAGTTTTGCTATTATTTCATTGCTTTATTACTGGAAACTTATATTTTATGTTAATAGATATCTTCCTCAATACCTTATATACATGCATCTGATTGCCGTTAAAATACACTTAATAACACTAGTATTGTTAGATAATATGACCTATATAGTGTAGTTATATATGAATCCTTGAAGTATTGGGTGAAGCCTAGTTTAGTTTATATTTTTCTGGACAGTGTATTAACGTATATCTCGTGCATCTTAACTTACCTATATATTAAAAAACACATACATGACTTATTAATCTTAATTACGTGCAGAAAGTGTTACAGTTATATGTACTAAGTCTAGTTTCATTACCTGTATAGTGTAATGATGTTGACAACGTATTCATTTATTTATTTCACGATGGCTGTATCAAAGGTGGTTTTATGTTATAATAATTTAACGACGCATCGTGAACCTGAGAGATATTATTCCCAAGTATATTGAAACCAATATATCCTAATGTTCCTTATTGATCATTATCTTTATTTACTTGGTTTACATACTTTTATTTGTAATGCGGCCTTTACTCAGCAGTTCCTTGTTATATAATTAGGTAGCTACTTCATAGTTACTTTTTGAGTTTCCTTTACTTTGTTGGTTTATTAATTACTCGCATATATATATATATATATATATATATATATATATATATATATATATATATATATATATATATATATATATATATATATATATATATATATATATATAGGTTTATAAGCTTGCCTACTATCACGTAATCCTAAATAATTATAAGTAAACCTAAACAGAAACCTATTCTACCTCGTGGATTATGTATAATTTTGTTCCATAATTTCTGAAGGCTACTCTATAAATTAATTAATATTTCCACGCCTACACTGATGCCATTGTCTTACATAGTTCTTCATAGTATATTCAAACCATAGTTGGAGATTTACAACTGCTGTCTCTACTAAATGAAGCCTAGATCTAATGATACCAAATTATTTTTCTAATTTCCAGTGAATCCTGCGCTTCACTGCTGAGGATTACTTCTAATAACGTTCCAAACACTCGTTGAAATCTGGTAATTTTCCTTTTAAGCCCATCCTGAAGCCTGTTAGTAAAATTTACAATTTCTCTCTAGTATTGAATCTTGTGCTTCGTAATATACTCAACTTAAGGTATAGATACTGAGGCCTATTACGTATAATTACAATTTCCATACTCATTTTCTAAACCTACAAATCTTAATTCACGTCGTTATATAGACTGACAAGGCTCACATCAAAGGACTTTTTTTTCACGTTATACCCGTCTCCAGTTGAACGGCGGGAAGATCAACATTGTGTGAACCAAAGACGTCTCTCAGACAATTGTTGTCTTCCCTTCTGTGTCTCATATCTTCATATCATCATCCATAGTTAGATGTCTTCTCAATATTATGGAGTCCTTACATAATAAAAATCATATCGACACAATCGCTCTGTTGTCGAGTAGATGATAGTTAAAGTTGAAAACCGGTTTTGCAAACCTCG
>JAXIVD010009373.1:0-15528 GCA_036785275.1 Cancer borealis | reverse complement strand
TATATATATATATGCCGAGATACACAAAAGCTTCAAAGAAAATGTTAAAAGCATGTATCTTGCTTCTTTAGCATTCATCATAAAACAAGTGACTTTCAGGTAGCTGTCATAGTAGACACTCCTTTGTGGTTTGAAAAGTACATACTAAAATATTCATAAACCTGTATTAAGCTTTTAATATTAGTTTTATTATATTTTGAACCCATGATTGCAGTATCATATGACTTGCATGTTTGTATGATTGTAAATGTTTAAATGGGTGCAGCCTGTCACACCAATAATGAAGGTTATTTTTTCTTTTTTAAATCATGCTGAATACATGCATTACCTTTCTTTATGGCAAAGCATTTCAGTAATACCAGTTTACCATTCAGAAGATTGATGTGTTCCGTGCGATGAATACGGACTAATTCATCCATTGAAACATATGTCTGAAACAAGAAGAGAATACTAATTATTGAAAGGCACACAGTCTATTCAGGTAATAACTAAAATATCTGGAATACGGTGTAATTACTTCTGTATTTTTAGGTTTTGGTCTGATCATTGTAGTTAAAAATTTTCTCATCATATGTTTATCTAGGAAGTGAAAAACCATCCATATATTTCTTAGCATCCTGAATGTGTCACCAAATAATCTATCTATATGTTTCTATGGTGAGAAGTTGTCCTTTATTACTATTCCCAAACCTTTCTCTTCTTTTTTCTTTTGATGTAATATTTTCTCCTAACTGATACATTCATAAGGGTCTTATTGCACTCTTTCTCTTTCCCATTTCCAATACATGACATTTTTTTGCATTAAATTCCATTTCTCATCGCTTCTAAATGTCATTACCACTACCAATCACTTAATACTAATTTTTCACCTCTAGCCACAAAAAGAGGCCTCTTCTAGATATATAAACAATAACTATGAGAATCTGAGGTTTGATACATACCCTTTCAGCAATCTTCTCAGTGCCTAAAGCAAAGAGACCATCTGGACGCTGTCTAATGTTGATATTGTAAGTTATGTTCTCGTGCTTTAGTGTGAGGGTGAGAGGATTCCCATTATAACTTGATGGTCGAATGAGATACGTTCCTTCAGTGCCTGTAGGTGTGGTAAGGAGTGTCTTTAATATAATATCTTAGTAGATTATAAGAAAAAATATAATACAAATGGAAAATAAGAAAACTTAATTCATTTTGTGTATTGCAAAGGATAGATATGATGTGTAGTACTGTTCCCTCTTCAGTGGAACACAACCTTCTCATAGTGAAGAGGTTTCTGTATTCTAAGTATCTGTGGAGGTAAACTAGACCGGTTGACACCATACTAGGCAGGTGAACTGTGTTCTCCTGCCAAGATGCTCTAAGCCAGTGTACCTTGGTATCTGTAACATTACCCTGGTATCTGTACCAGTACCGTGGTATCTATACCAGTACCCTGGTATCTGGCTTAATCAGTTGAATACACACACTATCCCCACAATATCACCTAGTTCTCTGCAGCGATGGAGCAGCTAGCCACGGTAACAATGAGATCTGCTTCACAGCTAGGTGTGTTAAGAAATAATAAAGGTGACATGCTTGATTTGAAAGTAACAAACATTCTTGGAACACAAGGCGGTAGTGCAGTGGTCAGCGTGCAGGCATGACAACCCAGGATCCCGATTTTGATCCCCCGATGTCCGTTGCCCACTTTTCTATCTTTGCTATTACCGCCGAGTGGCCAAAGATTACCCAAAATTGCTGCCATACTGTTCTCAAAACGAGACCTGCAATGTTTATATGCTTTGAGACTAGCCACTAACAGGCAGAGGCTGAACACCAATAAGCCTCCATCAATGCCTACCGGCTGCAATAGGTATACGATGTGTAACGAGGAAGTGGACATGGAAGAGCCTGTATGGTGAAATGAAGAATGACATCAACTTCACCAATATAGACAGACTGAACACAGTATTGAGATGCAAAGTAACAATACTTAAAGAAAGAATAAGTTATTGGAACAAAGAGATACAATATCCTAAGGCAGTGAGAGGGATGTATGAAGGGTTGGACCACCATGTCATGTTTGCAAAGATAAGGTGCTAGCTAGTGAAAGGAAGGATAGGAAAGAGGTTAAAAAGGAAGGTTTGCGAAAGTCTGACAAGCTAGATTGACATTTGAAGAAGCTACAAGTGTTAGTGAGGTATTTAAGGGTGTTGAAAAATGCATTAAGTGCAATAACAGCAGAAGTAGTTCCTCTGAGAGTTCAGATGAAGGGAAATGCATGGTGGACAGATGAGATAAAGGAGGCTGCAGAAAGGAAAAGGAGAGCATATTAAGAAGAAAAAAAAAAAAAAAAAAAAAAAAAAAAAAAAAAAAAAAAGTGGCAGAGGAGATAAAAGTGAGAACTCCGTAGAAGTATTGGAATGGATAGGATGGTTAAGGAGTTAGTGAAGTAGAGAGAAATGAAAGAAGATGAGTTTGATATAAAGCTCAGTGAGAAGTTTAACGAAAATAAAAAGTTTTGGAAGGATGTTAAGAGAGAAGGGGGTATCAATGTGAAAATTAAGAGAGGATGGAGTACAGTAGATCCCATGACATTGCACGGTCGTTTTAACGTAAAAATACCTTATGGCACTGAGATTTTAATAAAAAATCTAATCAGAATAATGAACGAAAACTGCCATATCGCGCCATGTATGGAAGCCACTGCTCACCTGTACGCACCAGCGCCATTATCAATGAATTAATGACCTAAACATTAAGTTTGGCGCGTAGCGGTACAACTGGTAGGTTGCAGTTTCATATTTTCTTGTATTTCTGTCCTTCACCAACCCTTCCACAAACCAGAGATCGTGAGGAGAAGACTAAGAAGAAGAAAAAGCATAGGCAGGCCATCACAGTGACAATGAAAAAGGATATTATTGAGAGACACAAACAAGGTGCTACACTTACGTATTTGTGTAGCATGTATGATAAACCAAAAAGTACAATATTTTCCATACTGAAAGACTAGGAAAAGTTAATGGAAATAAAGGCTTCAACGGGTATCACCAAGCTAGTTAAAACAAGGAACTCTCTCTGAGGCTTTTATCTGTGAAAAGGCAAGGCTATTTATAGTGATCTGCAACAATCACAACCCACAACAAGCCAAAGTGAGCAGAATGAGTGAACCCAACGAATCAGCCGACTGGCTGCCTCCCCGTCTCACCTGACCACTGCCGTGATACGTTGCAGTGATATTCTTATATTTTTGTCCCTCACCAACCACTCCACTAGTCAAGTTATCTCCCATGTAGTGCAAATGTGCTAATTTAGATGTAATTTTTTTCAAAAATTGTGGAATTTTTAATATTATTTTCTGGTTCTCTTGAGCCAATTATTTTTTTCCCATACGATCTTCAGTCGCCATAACGCACATTTACCATAACGTATGCTACATTGGAACAAATTATTTATATTATCACGAACTCCATCGAATGTGTAAGTGGTAAAGAGATGATGAATAAAGTTTAATGAATAAGACAGAAAGGGAAGCAATAATTTCGAGTATGGGTAGGTCAATAACTGACCGATATGAGTTTCAACAGGGGATGCTTGCAGCCTATATTGATCTCAAGAAGGGGTTTGATTCAGTGCATTGCGTGGTACTCTGGGAACTTCTGCGCCTTTATGGGATTCCTGCGGGGATTATTGGTCTACAAACTGGCCTGTACTCTATGAGTGAATGTGCCGTGAAGGGTGGGGGGACGTGTCCAGCTTCTTTCCTGTGTGTTGTTGCTCCATCACTTTTCAACATCTGTATGGACTGGGTACTGGGCAGAGTTGTGAACCAAAGTCACTGTGGAGCATCTGTAGACAACACCAAAATCACTGATCTCGTTTTTGATGCAATGCAGTAATCTTTGCTGAGTCACTGGAGGTTCTGATGGCTCTTGAGGCACTACACAAGGAGAGATCTTTAAGATTCCAGGTCTCCCGGCCCAAGATTAAGGTTCAGGTGTTTGGAGGATTGCTAAATGAAACAGTACAGTCTATTCATGCGTGTGGCGAGAACATTGATATCTTGGAAAATATCACATACTTTAGTAGCGTGGTCCATAACAATGGTGGGTCACATCAAGAAGTCTTAAGGGGGTATAATACTGGGGTATTTTTCCTTCTACCTCCAACAAATCGGCGGTTATTGCCGACCTCCAGCACTTTTCCTCCGATTGTCGGAGCAGTTTTGCAGCCCGCGCGGTTTGGGAAGGAATCAGATGCTGGAGCAAAATTCGAAGTCAAATGACATTCTATGTAAATTGTTGAGAAGACAAAATAGTTTGCCATAATCATTTAATTTCTTGCATAAGTTGCAATAGAATAATGATTACAAATAGTAAAATAAAAAAGAAAAGCGACTTTAACAACATATCAGTTGATCTACAGTGGTACTATTCTCATAGACAGATAGTATCTTATAATTGCCTAAAACATGTTATAGGGTTCCAGCAAAGCTGAAAACGAGATGAATAAAACAAAATTATGGTTACCATTGAGGCTTTGTATAGACAAATATTTCAACTGGCCAACTCGGCCATTGTTGCTGGAGCTGGAGATAAACGTAAACAAACGCGTGTCGCGTGTCTGGCTGTCTGCTAGGAGGTGTCGGCGGTACTGGCTGAAATCGGAGGTTGGAGGTAGGATATAGGAGGAAAAATAGCCCAGTGTGATACCTCCTTTACGGCGGATTGGCTTGGCCCACGGTGTTATGGACTCATTCAACACGAGTATCTGGTGTTGTTGGTACCTGTACAGACAAACAAAGAGTTGGATCTTCAAGTCGCTGGTGATCCCTGTCTTACTGTATGGCTGTGAGACATGGACACTGAACACCGACCTGAAGAGGCGAATTGATGTCTTCGCAGTAACATTGGGTATCACTGGAATGACTTTGTGTCAAATCAGCGACTGCTCCGTGAGACTGAATCAAGGCTTATTACCAACATAGTCCGATAATGTAGCGTATTACCAAGAAGCTGATCCTGCTTGTCGGGTTGTTTCTGAAAGTGATAACTTGGGGTGAAGGAGGCCAAGGGGGCACCCACAAAGTTCATGGCTGGGGCAAGTCAATGCTTCCTGTAGGGAGTTACTTGGTATGGGAAGGGGCCTGCATGGAGAAGCGCGGGATGATCGCTGTGCTTGGCGTCGAGGGATGGGCGAGACAACGTGTCCCTTGGTGTATGCCCCCAATGATTGATTGATTAATGGGTATGGAAGTGGATGGAAGGCTTGTGTGTGTGCAAAAAGGAATTTATAGGAAAAATGTAAAGAAAGCAATAGACAAACTAAAGTATGGCAAAACTGGAGAGATGGAAGGAGGCATAAGAGAGAAGTCTGTGAAAGGCAGGTATATCATTGGGCCAATTACAAGGATTATGAGATGAAGGAATGTATCCATGGTGGTAAAGAGAGGGTTAAGGAACAGTATTCTCCAGCCAAAACTGATGTATGCATCAGAGTTATGTGAGAGTAGCATGTGGCGTAACAAGATGAGAGGGTGAGAGCACTGAAAGTGTATATAATGATAAAGAAATAAGTTCTGTAAAGTTGAACTTGAACAAAAGCTATATAATTACCATCCATCACTGAAGCTTTGGCTGTGGCTCTTGACACGAGTTGAAAGTAGGGCTTAGCCAAGATCTCTTTGTATAAGGGAATAATCAAAACAGGTTCTCCATTATCCAGCCTGTTGACTTGCAGGGATTCACCAGGTGGAGGAGGTGCAAACTTCTTCGGTGGTTTGCTATTTTGAGTAAATGTTTGGCGAGGGTGAAAGATTGCAGCAGCCCCTTGTTGCTTATTCAAGTCTTGGTTGTAAAAATCTGCAAAAATATGGGTGTAAATTAACAGAGATTCTACCCGGTACATGAAAATGTTGGAATGCATCACCTCGCATAACTTTTATGTATGTATATATGGGCCTTATTATGTGTGAGAGTTAGGTAACAGACACCCATATATATATATATATATATATATATATATATATATATATATATATATATATATATATATATATATATATATATATACATATATATATATATATATATATATATATATATATATATATATATATATATATATATATATATATATATATATATATATATACACACAGCAAAACATCAATATAACAAACCGGCTTATAGCGAATTTCGGATATAACGAACGTCATTTCCTGCCCGAACCAAGTCGGATATAACGAACCTAAGTTTGTTATATCCGAGGTGTCGGGTGAGCTGGCTGAACTCTCCACTTTGTTTGAACATGAACACGCTGACGCGCACACCGCTCAGTCCACAGTTAGCTCTCACTGTGAAGCGTTGGTCGCGCACCTACTACCTACAGTATTACCTACTGAGAAATGGCTTCGAGGACTTCTGTATGAACATGTCTTAACGAAACCCCGTATATAGCGAACGCGTTCGGTATTTTTACCGAACTTCGGATATAACGAATTATCGGGTATAACGTCAGACCTCCCGCCCCAATTGGTTCATTATATCGAGGTTTTACTGTATACATATATATACATATATAAATTCATGTATATATATATATATATATATATATATATATATATATATATATATATATATATATATATATATATATATATAAATATATATATATATATATATATATATATATATATATATATATATATATATATATATATATATATATATATATATATATATATATATATATATATATATATATATATATATATATATATATATACACACACATATAGGGGAGAGCGGGATAAGATAAGCCATTTTTTGCTTTGCGCAATTTATCTCTAAAACACAAACGTAATAAATAGAAATTTAAATGTCACCTGAAAATTCTATCTTTCAAGCATACTTGAGGCCACTTTCAGGTTTATTTCTCCTTTTCTAATGTCATGCTGGTTACTCAAAAATAATATCTCAAATGGCACAACTTACTCCATACATGCGGTAAGTTGTGCCATCCTATGGAGCAATTTGTTCCATGCTTGGTTATTTTTTGTAAAGTTATGAAAAAGGATGAAACCACAAAAGAAACAAGTTTAGTTGCATAAAAGAGGTCTATTGCATGCTGTGAAATACATAAAGGAAACCTATTATGACAGCAAGTATTTATTGTATATATTTTGGCAAACTCATAAGCTAATAAACACCTTTCTACTGACAATCCATGGAATATATCTGGCAGTAATTTGACATGGTTTGCTAGATCCTTCTTCATATCAGGAGGAAATACTCTTTGTTTTAGGGACAATCCTGTGTGTATAGCCAGTTCCTTCATGTTCATCCCGCTTATCAATATAACGTTTCAGTCATACAATCTATGTTGAATTCCTTGGCTGCACCTTGTATACTCTTACTGAAACACATCTTGTGGTCGTTCTATTTTCCTCTTGTAGTTGCGCATGATTCTAAATAAAGCAATGCAATGAATTTAACCGCATAGTATAGAAACCAGTTTTTTTAAAAATTTTAATAGCATATATATACCTAAAACATTTTCAATACGCTTAACAATTATATTGGGTGTTAATCTGAAATATAATACTCAGCTAGGCTTTGAAAATAATCTTTGTATGGCTAGTAGATACACAATTTTATCAGTAGTATGGTGGATCAACTTACCCCAGTTGTTGTGGCTCAATTTACCCCATCCTTAATTTTCTATATATGTCCACGTATCACCTAATAACAGCATGCCTTGGTTTATTACTTATTCCCTGCAATTGAACTTAAAGTTATGCTATACATGGAAATTAAGAGGTCATAGTTTTTCACTTTTAGAGCTGAAATTTTTTTTTTTTTTTGGCGCAGCTCATCAGCGTTTGCTGCTAGGCTTGAAACAATGTGGGGAGGATTGGAGTAGTGTTATTGCTTTCCATATATGGTGTTAGTTCTCTGGTTCAACTTTTCAAGAATGAGTCAAGCCTGTGGCTCATCTTACCCCGCTCTCCCTTATATATATATATATATAATATATATATATATATATATATATATATATATATATATATATATATATATATATATATATATAACCAGCTTGTTATATTATATATATATATATATATATATATATATATATATATATATATATATATATAACCAGCTTGTTATATTATATATATATATATATATATATTATATATATATATATATATATATATATACATATATATATATATATATATATATATATATATATATATATATATATATATATATATATATATAACCAGCTTGTATATATATATATATATATATATATATATATATATATATATATATATATATATATATATATATATATATATATATATATATATATATATATATATATATATATATATATATATATATATATATATATATATATATATATATATATATATATATATATATATATATATATATATATATATATACATATATAACCAGCTTGTTATATTATATATATATATATATATATATATATATATATATATATATATATATATATATATATATATATATATATATATATATATATATATAACAAGCTGGTTATTGCGTGGGCGGCATTAATAGAGACTAATTTCAACTGAGAGAGAGAGAGAGAGAGAGAGAGAGAGAGAGAGAGAGAGAGAGAGAGAGAGAGAGAGAGAGAGAGAGAGAGAGAGAGAGAGAGAGAGAGAGAGAGAGAGAGAGAGAGAGAGAGAGAGAGAGAGATAATCAAAGAAACGAGGAAAGTGAACCACAACACCCCAGGGAATAAAGATTATCACCCAAGTGACTAAGGCTGGGATCACACATTCACGATTTTAAACCGACCGACAGTGACGTTTGAAATTGGTGCATCAGGTGTGAATTACAACCCGCTCCCGACCATCGAGAAGCAAAACGTGGTGTATCGGGGTGCGCTGTGCTGCGTCGTCAAGCATCCCCAGTCATCTCTCTACATCTCAACAATTTCCAATGGTTCAAAACAATCGTAGTTTTCCGTTTCAATTGTCATTCATTGGGAGATAATCCCGACCATCGTAACAGAATCGCAATTGTGTTTGGGTTCATCGTGGTACGACAGATTCAATGGCGACCATCGTTATTGTCTACGAAAATTCGTGTGCCGTCCGGCATCATCAGCATCACAAAAACCGTTGTCTTAATGTGGCAACGCCGCATCGCGCCACCCTATGACAGACCATGATATACAGTAAAATTTCGATATAACGAACCTGCTTATAGCGAATTTCGGATATAACGAACGTCATTTTCTGGCTGAACCAAGTCGGATGTAACGAACCAAAGTTTGTTATATCCGAGGCGTGGGGTGAGCCGGCCGAACTCTCCTTTTTTCTTGAACATGAAGTCATGAACGCGCCGATGCGCACGCCGCTCAGTCCACAGTTAGCTCTCACTGTGAAAGGTTGATCGCGCTTGTGCTCTCGCCACTTGCTACCTACTACGGACCTACTACCTATAGTACTACCTACTGAGAAATGGCTTTGAGGACTCCTTCTCCATCAACTTAAATTCAATACCCCTGTAACAACTCTGTATGAACACGTCTTAATGAACGAAACCCCATATATAGTGAACTGGGTCGCTATTTTTACCGAACTTCGGATATAACGTCAGAAGCCCCGTCCCAATTGGTTCGTTATATACTTATATTGAGGTTTTACTGTATATACAATATATATAGTCAAGTCAGCCCGGCCAGTCTACTCTAGTCCCACACATCAAGCACTTTTCCAAGCACTCTTCAAGATGGTGAAGGAAAGAAAGCTGGGGCAAAGAAAACCAAAACTGATTTCCCTCGTCAGGAGGAGGATGCTACATCATCACCCATGCCACCACCTGCCACCCCTATATCTGAGCCTAGCCTTCCCACCCCTACATCTGAGCCTAGCCTTCCCACCCCTACATCTGAGCCTAGCCTTCCCACCCCTACATCTGGGCCTAGCCTTCCCACCCCTACATTTGAGCCTAGCCTTCCCACCCCTACATCTGAGCCTGGCCTTCCCACCCCTACATCTGACCCTAGCCTTCCCACCCCTACATCTGAGCCTAGCCTTCCCACCCCTACATCTGACCCTAGCCTTCCCACCCCTACATCTGAGCCTAGCCTTCCCACCCTTACATCTGAGCCTAGCCTTCCCACCCCTACATCTGAGCCTAGCCTTCCCACCCCTACATCTGAGCCTAGCCTTCCCACCCTTACATCTGAGCCTAGCCTTCCCATCCCTACATCTGAGCCTAGCCTTCCCACCCCTACATCTGAGCCTAGCCTTCCCAACCCTACATCTGAGCCCAGCCTTCCCACCCCTACATCTGAGCCTAGCCTTCCCACCCCTACATCTGAGCCTAGCCTTCCCACCCCTACATTTGAGCCTAGCCTTCCCACACCTATATCTGAGCCTAGCCTTCCCACCCCTATATCTGAGCCTAGCCTTCCCACCCCTACATCTGAGCCTAGCCTTCCCACCCCTATATCTGAGCCTAGCCTTGCCACCCCTACATCTGAGCCTAGCCTTCCCACCCCTATATCTGAGCCTAGCCTTCCCACCCCTACATCTGAGCCTAGACTTCCTGCATGTGTCCCTGCCGCAGGAAGCAGCCCTACTTTATTATTGGGAGATAATAAATTAGAGATGCTGTAGGTGTGTCCTCCCTCGGATTATATACATGGGCAAGGATTTCGACACGTTTCCACGAAATGTATTAATCAGTCATAATCACATCGTTTGCGATTCCCGATTGATTTACGCCCATCAGGATTTGTCTTGTAACTTCGTAATACATCTTGGCCACACTTTCAAGACTAGTCGGGTTTCACTACGACTGAATTACGACTCTATTACGACGTTATGCGACGTTCGCATAATGTAATTGAGTCGTAATTCAGTCCTTATACCCTACCGATGTTCCATGATTACAAACATTTCGCGAGCCATCGGCCAATTTTCATGAGATGGACCAGGATTTGGAAAATTCAAGCGTCGCTGTCCGTCGCGGTTCAAAATCGTGAATGTGCGATCCCAGCCTAAGAGGACTTCCTACTTTCAAATTCTACCCCAAAGCCCACCAGCCAACTTTCTGCCAATCCTGTGCATTCTGATAAATAAGAACAAACAATAGAAAACCATTTGGTCTATAACTAGGGTATCTGCTAGACTATATATTATTACTAGTAGTACACTGCGTGTAGGAGAACAGGATAGAACAGAACAAGTCTCTATCTTCGCCCACCTCTCCCTCTGGCAACGTGCCAGTCACCGGTGTGGTATGAGTGTTCCCAGTGGGATAATAAAAAACGAATCATTACCAATGTTCAAAACGTAAAAAAGTATAAAAAAAGTATCTATTACTGATTTTTATAAGATAGACTTTATAATGAAGAAATTACTGAATATTATGAAATCCTTGATAATCATGAATAAATTTAACACTTATGCCTGGCAGACATCCTGCAGTCATCTCTTTAAGAATTGCCAATTAAACGAGGAAAGATATTTCGCCAAACACACATATTATCTAACAAATCACTAGAAACCAATATTGTCTGGAATAGCAGACTGCGTACGTATGGCCTCTGCGTCATTGTCTTTTAACTATTGTCTGATGAAAAAATACAGGTCCCGTCTATAACATTATAATTTACCAACGTATGGCTGTTTATTAATAAAAACAAATAGTTGTTCACTTATTCGTCATTAGATGCGAATCAAGAAAAAACTATGTGGCCAAAAATGTAGCACAGTTCATTCTCCCGGCCATTACTGAGAACATAAGAACATAAGAACATAAGAAATTAGGAGACTGCAAGAGGCCAGTTAATGACCTATACGAGGCAGTTCCTTGTCCCCCACCCTTGGAATAATCCAATATTTAGCCATCCTACCTGTCATCCCTATCCATACTCTCATCCAGCCGTCTTTTAAAGCTACCTATTGACTCAGCACTTACTACGTGTCTATCCAGCCTATTCCAATCATTCACGACTCTGTTTGTGAACCAATATCTACCTATGTCTGTCCTGAATCTAAGTTTTTCTAGCTTGTACCCATTTCCACGCGTCTTATCTTAGCTAGAAGCCCCTGAATCATCTTGGTCATTCTTCTCTGAACTGCCTCCAAGGAGCCTATATCCTTCCTATAATAAGGGGACCAAAATTGAGCTGCATAATCTAGGTGGGGTCTAACTAGCGCTAAATACAACCTCAGAATGACCTCAGAACTCCTATTTGTCACACACCTACTAATAAATCCCAGTATCTTGTTGGCTCTATTTCTAGCTATAATACACTGTTCCCTGGGGCGCAAGTCATTGCTTATTTGAACTCCTAAATCCCTCACACTATATGACCTTCCTAAGGTAGTGTCATTTAATGTGTAGTCTACAGACCTATTTCCTTTACCTACGCTCATAATGCTACACTTGTTAACATTAAACTGCATCTGCCATTTCTCTGACCACTCGTACAGCCTATTTAAGTCATCCTGCAGCATCCTAGCATCGTCTAAATTCTTTACCTGTCTTCCTATCTTTGTGTCATCGGCAAATTTACTGATATCACTATTTATTCCTGTCTCTAAGTCATTTATATAAATTATGAATAACAATGGTCCTAGTACTGATCCCTGTGGTACCCCACTAGTGACATTACCCCATTCTGATTTCTTCCCATTAATTTGTACCCTCTGTTCCCTACCAATAAGCCATCCCCTAATCCATTCTAGTACCTTCCCACCTATGCCGTGAGCCTTAACTTTACTTAATAGTCTGCTATGGGGTACTCTGTCAAAGGCTTTACTGAAGTCCAGATAAACTATATCATACTCGTCCCCCTTATCTATTGTTTCAAATACTTACCTATAGAAGGATAATAAATTTGTGAGGCATGACTTCCCTTTGCTAAAACCATGTTGACTATGTCTAATTAGCTTGTGTTCATCTAAATGTTTCCTAATTGCCCTTGCTATGATAGCTTCTAACATCTTGCCTACCACTGATGTTAAACTAATTGGGCGGTAGTTACTACTTTCTGCCTTATCTCCTTTCTTGAATATAGGAGCTACATTTGCCTGCCTCCATAGCCTAGGAACTACTCCTGTGTCTAGTGATTCTCTAAAAATCATTGCAATAGGATCAACGAGTTCTTCTCTACATTCCCTAAGAATCCTCGGAAAAATGTCGTCCGGCCCTGGAGATTTAGTCTTTTTAAGTCTATCTATTTCCTTGCTAACTACTTCCCTACTTATGTCTATTTCGCTTAATTTATCATCCTCTTGTCCCCTAAAGATCTGTACTGGCTCCAGTTCCCTACCCGACTCTTCTTGAGAAAATACAGACAAGAAGTATTTATTTAATTCCTTACTAATATCCTCACCATTTTCTATCAAGCTGCCATCCATTCCTTTAAGAGGTCCTATTCTTTCCTTTGTTTTAGCCTTGTACAACTGATAGAATCCCTTTGGATCCTGCTGGGCATCTCTAGCTATCTTAACCTCATAATTCCTCTTTGCAGTCCTAATATCCTTTTTAACCTTCCTAGCTAGGTCATTATACTGCCCTACTACCTGTACTTCTCCCCTTTTAATTTTCCTATAGAATCCCCTTTTTAATCCAATTTCCCTTCTAATGTTGCTATTCATCCATTTTGGATAATTTTTATTTGACCTAATCCTCCTCTTAGGTATATGCTGTTCCTGCCCTGTATGAATTTCCCTTACTATGTTATTATAATGCAATTCTACTTCATTGTTTTAATCCTCCTCTCTGCCTACTCCTATACCCTCCCAATTTATACCCTGAAAATAATGTCTGAGGCCCTGATAATTTCCTTTTCTAAAATCTGGTACTAAAGCAGTGTTCTGTTCTACCTGCCTCTTTGCATTAATCTTGAATCTAATTTCGTGGTGGTCACTAACATCAAATCTCGCTCCTATCTCAACCTGACTTACCAAAGTTTCATTATTAGTTAAGACCAGATCTAAAATATTTCCCTGTCGTGTTGGTTCCCTTACAAGTTGTGTGAAAAAACCATCCTGGACGACATTTAAGAATTCCTCCGAGCACCCGTCTCCTGTCATACTATCCCAGTCTATTCTCCTATAATTAAAGTCCCCCATAATGCACACATTATTATACCTAGATGCCCTTGCAAGCTCCTGCATCAGGGGTGCACTAGCTGCTTCGCCTAAATCTGGAGGCCTATAAATCTGGAGGCCTATATATAATGCCTACAACTAACTTATTCCCTCCTATAATAATGTCAATCCATAATGACTCCGTATTCCTATCTGTTTTTATTGTGGTATTGACATAGCTATTTAATGTGTTTCTAACGTACAGTGCCACACCTCCCCCTCTCCTCCCTACTCTATCCCTGTGGAAAAAAGTGTACCCATCTATTCCTACTTCAGGTAAGAAATGTTTGCCTGCAATATCTAACCAAGTTTCTGTAATACCTATAATATCTAACTCTTCAACACATGCGATACCTCTAAGTGTGTCTATCTTATTTATTACACTTCTACTGTTTGTATAAAAGACACTTAGTTCATGCACCTCCCTCTCTTTACCCCGTCCTTTGTCTCTATTACCCTTACCTCTATTAATATTTAGTTTCCCTGACTGGACTGCCTAACAGCCCTCTCAAGACACTCACTAAGTTCTTGTACTCCCTTCCTACTGAAGTGTACACCATCCCTGGCATAGAGCTCCTGTCTCCCATAGAACCTGCTCCACTCATCCATAAAACCTACCCCATCCTCCCTACACATCCTCATCAACCTCTCGTTCAGGCCAAGGGTATGTGAGAGCCACCAGCCTCTAACCCCATGTACAGGGAGCACCCCTGAGACTATACACCTCCTACCACTCTCCCTGAGCATGTTTTGTGTTCTGTTCTGAGCCTACGCGCCATGAAAACAGGCACTTATACAGCCCTTATATTAGCTCATTGATTCCCCAAGTTGATTTAGGGTTGATAAAAACAATAATGTCAATTTCGTATCATTTTAGTCTAGCGTCGTAAAAACGTACCGGTGTGGGTTCACTCGAGGTATCCCTGCAAAGTCCCCCTTCTCTCTGCGCATGCGCAGGAGGCGATTTTGCTGTCAACCGCACGACTCAGTCTTCTGAGCGGGACTAATAAAATTGTAAACACAGTTGCACTGCTGTTCTGATGCCTTCTCCTGCTTTGCTCTCCCGCTCTCCCTGTCTTTCGTTTTTCTTCTCTCTCTCTCTCTCTCTCTCTCTCTCTCTCTCTCTCTCTCTCTCTCTCTCTCTCTCTCTCTCTCTCTCTCTCTCTCTCTCTCTCTCTCTCTCTCTCTCTTTTACGTATGGAATTGGAGAGACAGGGGACGGGAGACGGAAGAGCTGGAGGAGCACGGCTGTTTTTTTTTTTTTTTTTTTTTTTATAACATTTAAAGGGTATTGGCTAAGGGAAAAATTAATGAAGCATAAAAAAAATTCCGCTTGTCGCCAAACTCTGTAAAGAGGACAGTAG
>JAXIVD010009372.1:12500-15531 GCA_036785275.1 Cancer borealis | reverse complement strand
CTTCACTCTCAAAAAACAACACAAAGTAGACAAAGCCCATAATATATGTGTTTTACATTGAAGAATGCCAAGGAAGACCACATAACAACAGACGTGCGAGGAGACACAAAGCAACACGGTCAGTGGCAAGTGACGCCTCCAACGAATAATGATACATTCCACACCTAACATTACCTCAACATTTCTCTTACTGAGTTTCTGGCTCTTCGAAAAATTTTAAAAAGATTAATTTTATACTTCCCTTACAAATCAACTAACACACTTCTGACAACTTTGTGTGTGTGTGTGTGGTGTGTGTGTGTGTGTGCTGGTGTGGTGTGTGTGTGTGTGTGTGTGTGTGTGTGTGTGTGTGTGTGTGTGTGTGTGGGTGTGTGTGTGTGTGTGTATGTGTATGTGTGTGTGTGTGTGTATGTGTGTGTGTGTGTGTGTGTGTGTGTGTGTGTGTGTGTGTGTGTGTGTGTGTGTGTGTGTGTGTGTGTCTATATATATATATATATATATATATATATATATATATATATATATATATATATATATATATATATATGACACATGACACGTGTTAAGCATACAAAATAAATATGTAGAACACCCATCGCAATCTGCCTGATTTCACATACATACCTTTCACATTTTTATGCAGCATACTTGATACACAAGCTGCAATTAATTATGGATTACGAAAGCTTAAAAAACATACCACCAGCGCACCTCAGCGCACCTCAGTTACTGAGGTATTGGAGAAACTGCAATATTGTTCCAAATTCACGATGCAGTAATTTTTATCGATTATCGTATATCTTCATGCATCTCAATGATTCAATGTTAGAATCAGTTATAATGCTGGATTTATTCAGTGTGATGAGAGAGAGAGAGAGAAAAAAAAAAAAGGAACGAAGGAAGGAAGGACAAAGGAAGGAATAATGAAGGGAAGGAAAAAAGGAACAAAGATACTAAAGAAAGGCTGGATAGTAAATACAAAAGAAAAATGATGTTGTAAAACGGCAAATAATGAAATAACATAATAATACACACCATCTATGTATGAAAACAAAAGAAACACATACCATATTAGTGAATAAAAACACAATAAAACAAATACTAATAAAAGGTTTGATCATATAAGTTAAGAACAATATACCAAACACAAATACCAACACACACACACCAAAAAAAAAAAAAAAGTTTCAACACACACCTTTTTTTTTCTCACTCTCTGCCTTTAATTATGAAACACAACTATATGTAACCTGTTTTCTTTCCCTCGTTTCAGGTAAGTTGATAGCAGCTGCTCCACACCTGTCTTTCTCACCTGGCAGAAAAACACACCGAGAATGAAAGGTAAAGTGTGTGTGTATGTGTGAGAGAAAGAAAAGAAAAGAAAAGAAAAGAAGAGAGATAGAGAGAGAGAGAGAGAGAGAGAGAGAGAGAGAGAGAGAGAGAGAGAGAGAGAGAGAGAGAGAGAGAGAGAGAGAGAGAGAGAGAGAGAGAGAGAGAGAGAGAGAGAGAGAGAGAGAGAGAGAGAGAAATGGAGGGAAGCTGCAACTGAGAGGAAGAATGGTGCGTGGGAAAAGGTGAAATGGAAGGGACGAGAAAGAACGAAAAAATATATGACGAGGAAGAAAGAAGAAATGAAGAGGAACAGAGAGGGAGCAGAAACCAAAGATGGGAGAAAGATTTCCAAAAAAAAAATACATATAATAGAGAGAATGAGGGAGTAAGAGAGAGGGAGTAAAACAAAACAAAGACAGCGAAGATTATGTATTAGGGGGGAAAGCGAAAAAAAATAATAAGTACAGAAAAGTATCTTAGTTGAACAAGGAAGCAACGAAAGAAAAATGTTGCGATGGAGTGAAATGTGAAGAGAAAAAAAAAGTTAATGGAAGCACGAGGAAGAAAATAAATAAGAGAAGAGGCAAGAGGAGAAGCACGGCAAGGATGAGGAGGAGAGTATGAAGAGAAATATGTAGGAGCGAGGATTAGATAAAAAAGTAAAGAAGATGAGTCTTGAGCACGAGTGGCTGATCAAGTTACTTATTTCATCTATTTTCAATTACAGTTGTTCGGCGTAACACCACCACTATCCTCAGCATCTTGTTAGCATTTTTAGTTTTTTTTTTTTTTTACTGAATGCCAAGATGAAATAGTAAAAAGCGCTCAAGAATATCATAAATACGTCAGCAGATGATAGTCAAGTATCAGAAGTATAAAAAGACGAAGTAGTTTCTGTGTTTAAAAATGCAGTGAGAGAAGATCCTAAGCGAGGATAGTTATACTGATGAACTTATGGAATGAAGGCAGAGTAATGACGCATAAACATTTGTCATATAACACACAGATAATATATATTTGCTTACTAAGAAACTAAGGATCTAGCTTGTTGGAATAGTTTTTTATTCGATCAAGTTGTCATTATTTTGTACCCTAGTTAGAATATGCATAATTAACACAACATTGAAAGCAAGTAAGAAAAACATTTACTCGTTAAGTAACAAAAGAAGTAGAGATAAAGATAATGAGTGCATTAGTATGAAACTTCTGACATTATGTACGTTAGTAAATAATTCCCGTCTCTCATACGTTTCCTTATATTACCTTATGTCTCTCGCTGGGAATGTACTAAAAGTACTTCAAACATCACGTTTGTTTCACTCTCATTGATAACTCCTTCCCACAAAATGTACCGTCACTATAGCTACATGTTTCGTAGCGCATGCCTGTTTGGCGTCTCAAAAGAGTTAAACAAAATATACGTATTATACAACATATCTAGAAAGTGCTCCCAGAAAGCTCTACTGGAAAACTAAGAACCTAAACCTAAATGGAGAATACTTAAACCGTTATAGTTTGCAAGCGACATCATCTTAATATAAGAAACCGATAATGTATGTACAGAGCAACGTTATTAACACTAAATATAAAATATCTGAAGATGTTTGAGGATTTCGTAACTAGGTAATCAACTAAAACTAGAGATCATAAAAACTAAATCAAAAGGAGCAACACTATTGGATGGAAAGCATTTCAGCAA
>JAXIVD010009372.1:0-7500 GCA_036785275.1 Cancer borealis | reverse complement strand
TGTTGAAAAAGATGGAAGAAAAACTTTTAATTGTTGATGTATATATATATATATTTTTTTTTTATTAAATATTTTGTTTTTGCCTATAAGGATAACGGACTCCCAAGGGCTCTAAAATAAAAGCAATACCAGCTGGAAAAACTAAACAAAAACACTTACCGATGTTTCATGTTGCGGAAAAATGGTAATGCATAAAGTTATTTTTGACTTGGTGTTCGGAGTCTGAGCAACACAATATCATATGACTGCAATCTAAAACTGAATTCGTCATGAGAATGTTATATTAATAATCTCTCTCTCTCTCTCTCTCTCTCTCTCTCTCTCTCTCTCTCTCTCTCTCTCTCTCTCTCTCTCTCTCTCTCTCTCTCTCTCTTCTCTTTCTCTCTCTCTCTCTCTCTCTCTCTCTCTCTCTCTCTCTCTCTCTCTCTCTCTCTCTCTCTCTCTCTCTCTCTCTCTCTCTCTCTCTCTCTCTCTCTCTCTCTCTCTCAGTTTAGTTACTTTGCAACAATTCCAAACACACACACACACACACACACACACACACACACACACACACACACACACACACACACACACACACACACACACACACACACACACACACACACACAGAGAGACACATACACAGACACAGACACAGACACAGACACACACACACACACACACACACACACACACACACACACACACACACACACACACACACACACACACACACACACACACACACACACACACACACACACAATCAGTCCACAAAATCCACCTTACATGCACCCACAATCCACCTATTCCCCGCGAGACTGACTAAGGGAAGGCGTTCGCTCTGTTTCCGGCGGGATAGAACCCAACCCTAGCTAGCGGACGGAAGTTTCCCCTTACCGCGCCGTGAGGGGCCTCGGCGCTGATAGATGTTGAGGATATTCATATTAGTTGCTGAGAAGGCGGCTAGGATCGGCTCATACATCATAGCTCGCCTGCTGCTGTACCGGGCTTAGAGGGAGGGGGGGAGGGAGATAGGGTGAGAGTGAGGAAGGATGGAAGGGTAAGAGAGAGGAATGGAGGGAAGGTGAAGAAGGTGAAGAGCGATGGCATGAAGGAAGGAAGACAACACTGACAGGGGAAGAAAGAGAATTAATCTGAATGGAAAATGGATAGACGGACCAGCAATTGGAAAATTCATCATAAAGAAAATCCAATAATGTGTTACAGTGGTAATATATAAGAAATACACCAACATCAAGGGGGAAAAAAAGGTATTCTGATGGTGACAAACTCATAAACGTTGACCAATCATCACCCAAGGAAAACAAAGAAAGGTGGCAAGAAGTAGGGGAGGGGAAGGAGGGTGACTACAGCCCCTCAACAGCCTCCTGAAGGACCTTTGATCAAACTCACTTCCCAGCAGACCCTTTCATCCTGTCCTTTCCGTCGCTTGCGAAGGTCACATACTTTACCTGCGTTTGACCCTCATTGAGAGTTCCTTTCATCACGCTGGTCCCGCACACTCCCGCCGCCCACCATTCTGTACAACCCTCATGGCCGCGATGCAAGCTTGGCGTGTGTTCAGTGTTCACTCACCAGCCCATGCAAGCCGCTCCAGCCCTCTTCGCATTGTGACCCTCCACGCCTCAGAACCTCATCCCATCCCTCCCCCCAAGCCACTACACTGTTACTCCAAGGCTCAGGTATCACGCCCGCCACCCACACCTCACTTCAGCCTCTCACACTTAAGTATCGAACTGCACGCTTTTGCATTTTTCAGTGAATCGTTCGTGATTTTATCTTCTGGTTGTGCTTATGCATCAAACCTTTTCAAGTCTCTTTGTTTCGCTTGTAAATAATTCATATAGACTTATTTTTTTTACAAAGTGAATAGATATATTCAAATATTTACTCCTGCGTTTACGATGTGATACAAATTAACAGTGATCTGGTTTTACATTTATTTCTGAATATCAAACGTGACCGCCAAATTAACAGAAACATTATACATTACTGCTTCATGATTATGTAATGCTCATTGAAATAACAGATTATAGCGGCATAAAGTAGCAGTCTATTGTTTCAAATTTACAAACACACACACACACACACACACACACACACACACACACACACACACACACACACACACACACACACACACACAGACACACACACACACACACACACACACACACACACACACACACACACACACACACACACACACACACACACACACACACACACACACGAATATAGGTATAAATTAATACATCAGCATTCAGTTGGCATTCCCGCGCTCTATTCACTCCTTGGAGGCAGTGACCCTTCGCTCCCCAAGCACTCAAGTCTGGCAGCGGTCGTGTGATTTCCCTTGACCATTCGCTTTTTTATTTTTTCAAGAAAGGATGCAGAGAAGAAAAGAAGACAAAAGAAGAAGTGGAGTAGGAGGAAGGACGCAAACGAAGAGAAAAACCAGAGGGACGACGAAGAGGTCGAGGAGTCGAGGAAGACAGCGAAAAGAATGAGAACAAGGAGGACAACGAGTTGGAGGATGAAAAGGAGGTGGAAAAAAGTGTGCGAAGTTTGAATTTTGCATACGAGCAACAGGAGCAATACCATTTTACAGAATATTCCAGCCATCGCATAACAATTAAAGAAAATTCTTCAGTGAAACATGAGATAGATAGATAGATAGATAGATAGTGAGATAGATAGAGAGAGAAAGAGAAAGCATGGGCGGGGGTACAAGGGAAGAGCAGGAAGCAAGACGAAGAGGAAGTGTTTCATCCCAAACTCACCATGTAATTTATGGGCGTTGGGGCAGAGGAGGGGGCAGGCGATGGGGGAAGGCCGCCCCCCTTGACTGCACATTAGCCACGCGAGGGAAGCATTTAATTTCTGTTACCTGACGGCAATTAAGTTGGTGGAAAGGTGTTGATGCATCGTTTTGGGAAGTCTTATCAAACTCAATTACAACGCGCTACAATCTTTCACACCAAACATCAACACAATCAGATTAAGTAAATGAAATATAATAAATAGTGATACAGAGTCGGATAGATTAGTCAATTAATCTACACCACATATGATTGTACAAACCTTAACCACTAACAACGCACAATACACACACAAGTACAAAGGAAGAACAAAGGAACAACAGATAACAACAGCCTTACTGGACCTAACGAGGCTTTCCATGTGGCTACACTCTACTACAATAATATATACAAGCATAATAGTAGTGTTCCATCTTGCTCCTCTTCCTCACATATAACAGCATTCCTACATCTTTTCTCCCTCCCACTAAAATTATCAATACAGGACAACTGGCTCTCTCTCTCTCGTTATACCTTTTTAAAGCACGCTTGCATTTTCCCTGTGTGACAAACGACTTTTTTTTCCATCGCAACTACTTCCTCGTTGTCCTCGTTTTGTGCTACCACCTTCTCGTTCTCTTCCTCCTTCTCCTCCTTTTCTTCTTCCTCTTCTCCTTTTATTCTTCCTCCTCCTCCTCTCATTCTCCTCCTCCTCCTCTCCTCCTCATGATATTCCAAGTTTCCAACATTATTATTTCTAACATCAATTCTTCCAATGGAGTTTTTTTTTTGTCCTTCCTTGATTACCTCGATCTCATCTCTCATTCAGCCTCCTCTCACACCCTCTCTTGACCCTTCACCTTCTAGAGTGTCCATTCTCTCTATTAATATTCATCCTTTTCATTAGCATTCACCTTGTGGGCGTTCTTTTTGTTCACCTCTAGCTCAGCCACCCACGAGGCACACCCACTCAGTACCATACCGCCAAAGAGTGACAGACAGCCCGTCCACCAGCTTGTCTCGCTAGTCTGTAAGGCTCTTCGGCATCCTTCGTTGACTTTCTTGGCAGTGTCATTTATTTTCACCTCATATTTTTCTCTCGTGGAAAGAAATACCTTAGTCACATGTCATTCTTTTTCTTTTCTTTTTTTATTTCTTCACGTCTCACTGCCATGGACTTTGGATCTCTATCATTCTCACACTCTCTCACTCTCTCACTCTCTTCTCTCTCTCTCTCTCTCTCTCTCTCTTCTCTCTCTCTCTCCTTCCTTTCAGTCCTCTGAGGAATGGCTCGGAATCTTCTTTCAGGACCATAAGACTCATTTTCCCTCCTGATCTTCTCTCTCCTCTCTCCTCCCTCCTCCTCCTCCTCCTCCTCCTCCTCCTCCTCCTCCTCCTCCTCCTCCTCCTCCTCCTCCTCCTCCTCCTCCTCCTCCCCCTTTTCCTGAACGCTATCAGCTCTCGATACTAGACGCTCACTGGAGGTCATTATACGCCTCTTTGCTAGATTGCTTGAGGCCGATGTCATCTTCAAGGTTCGGTAATGACGCTACTCTCATAGTGAGTAATGTAGGGACACCTTTTAACCCCTTTCCTCCCACACCCCCCTCACCCCAGCCCTTCCACTACTCTCCACCCACCAACCCACTTCACCTACTCACCTCTTCTTATATATGTATGTCTGTCTGTCTGGCCTGTCTTTGCTTGCCTTGTGACTATCTGCATTACTCTCTCTCTCTCTCTCTCTCTCTCTCTCTCTCTCTCTCTCTCTCTCTCTCTCTCTCTCTCTCTCCTCTCTCTCTCTCTCTCTCTCTCTCTCTCTCTCTCTCTCTCTCTCTCTCTCTCTCTCTCTCTCTCTCGGTTTATATATTTGTTTGTATCTATGTTTCTATTTGTGAGTCGAGTGTTTTGGTGTGTATATGTGTGTTTGTATGTGTATGTGTATTTGTATGTGGGTGTATCTGTGTGTGTGTGTGTGTGCGTGTGCGTGCGTGCGTGTGCGTGCGTGTGTGTGTGTGTGTGTGTGTGTGTGTGTGTGTGTGTGTGTGTGTGTTTTCCAATGTTCCCTGTGGATGTTATGCATTAATGATAAAGTCAACGTTCGGAAAATATTCTTCTTTGCTACCATGAAATAAGGAATATATCAATTTGACACACCCTCCATCCACTCACCCTCCCCCCTCCCCCCTCTCCCTCTCCCTCTACCCTCCCTACATCAGGAAATCGAGAATGAAAAATATCATACACATACATATTGAAAAAAAAAGTTATATAAAATGACTTCATAAAATATATCACGGCGATGGAAACACGAAGAAAGTTTAGCTCCTTTTTCGATAATATGGGCTTCAACGCTGAAGAATTTCGTCTTTTGGGGGAGAAAAAAAATTATTGTCGACGAGGTTATTTCAACGATATAGAAAAAAAAAAAAGCTACATTGGTAGAAAACTTAATACGTTGAGACCTCGAGAAAATAACTTCGTGAAGGAAGAGACTTTGGGGAGAGAAAGGAGAGTGAAAGGAAGAGATGGAGGAGGGAACTAGACTATACAGAATGAAAAGTGGATGAAGGTGGAGAGGAGGTGGAGGAGAGGACGGTTAAAGTGTAGAGAAGAGGTAGAAGAGTATGGACAGAGGAGCAGGAGAGGATAGTGAGTAGGACGAGAGATGAGTGTAGAGGGTGGGGAGGGTGGAGATAAAGTGGAGAGTGGCTGGAGGAGAAGAAATGTGTGGTGGAGAAAGAGTGTGAAAGCGGAAAGGGAGTATGGTAAGGATGATGTAGAGTTGCTAGGTAAATGAGGGAGGAAAGTGGGAACAAAATGGAGAGACTGAAGAAAGTGATAAGTAAAGAGGCAAGTAGTGAAGAGGAGGGAATGAGTAAGACATAATGAAAAATGGAAGAGGGTTTGAGTACAAGGAAAGAAAAATCATTAAAACAACAGAGTGAAGAAATAAGGAATATAATGAAAATAAAAGAGATGTAAGAGGAATGTGAAGGTTACAATGAAAAGAACCATAGAGTCTTTAGAACGTAGCTGAAAACAAAGAGGTTCACATCGATGGGATTAGAAAGTCGAAGATTGAGAACGGGAAAGTCGAAGGGAAGGTTTAGGTATGAAAGTATAAATGAACGAAGGAATGACTGGGTGGATGAAGCGATGAGAGCAAGGCAGGTGGAAAAGAAGGGAGGAAAAAAAGAGGTGGAAGGTCGGGATGAATAACGAGAAGAAGGAGAAAGAGAGAAAAGCAAAGGACAGGAGTGGAAGCAGGGAGGGAATGCAAGGGTTGGAGATAGAAAGGAAGAATGAATGAAGGCAAGGATGGAGAGGAGGAAGGAAACTATGGAGAGAAGAACAAAGCCAAGGGTGGAGAGAGAAAAGAAAGGCAGAGGTGGACGCTAAGACATTAAAGGTTGAAGTGAAAAAGAAAATCAGACAGGTGGAGGAATGAGAAATTATAGTTAAGTTGGGAGGAAAAAAAAACAGGAGGGAGGAGAGAAGAAAGGTAGAAACGGAGGAAGAGGGAAGAATAGAGATGGAGGCAGTGAGCGAAAGGAATAATGCAGGTGAAGTTGGAAGAAAGAGGAATAAGGATAAGAGAAGTGGGAAGCAGAGGAGGGAGGAGGAATAAAGGCAGAGGTGAGGGATACATAAAAGTTGGGCGTGGCTCACCAGGTGACATTCATCTTCTTAACTTGATCTTGTCCAGGTAAGACTGATATTAATGAGGGAACGTTCGTCAGACCGGCCAGCCACACGAACCCTCCTTATCACACACAAACACACAAACACACACACACACACACACACACACACACACACACACACACACACACACACACACACACACCACTCAGGTACGACACGCACGTACTCCAGCCAAGAGGTATAGAACACGTACTATTGGGTCACATCGTCACGTGCCTCCTGACCGACACTCGCTCAAGTATGTATGAATGTATGCAAAGATAAATGCGTGTATATATGTACGTACGTATGAGCGAACTAGTGCATGTAAGTGTGAATAAGTAAGCTTGTGTGTATGTAGAAGCATCAGTAAATTAGCGAGTCGGTAGGTAGTCTAGGCAATATTTAATCATTCTGAATATGCTAACAATCTTTAAATTATACAGAAAATTTCAAATGCACGATACGTATTGCCTGATCCAGCAGAGCCGCGGCCGGAGGAACAGGAGATAGAGAAGGAGAAGGAAAGGGAGGAAGAGATGTAAAAGCGACTGTGTGGGAAGGAGAACGTGCTACTTTACTGCACCTCCCATCGCATTTTCAACATTCGGTGATAAAAAGCTGAACTTTCTCAAATCATGCCGCCTCATTAGAGATTCCAGCGATTTGTTTAATGCGCCGCTCAACTGGACGGAACAATTAGCGGAAGGGCGGTTCTCACGTGCCCCCGTTCATCGTGTTGAGGTAATTAGGGACTTAATACTCGGGTGTGGGTTAAGTATTCCTTCTGTTACCGTATTCTACAGTCATTCTGCCTCGCGCGAGTAGGATAAAACTGCCATGTTTATATTAGACTCATGTAGTAATTTATATGACATACTTACATATATACAGTGAAGCGTTATACTTAATGCATTGATAGTAATCCATTTTAATCTGCTCAAAGTATACACTGTAACGCGCTCAAATTGTTGTTCCTGAAACTATAACGAAAATATGCTAATGC
>JAXIVD010009371.1:0-12500 GCA_036785275.1 Cancer borealis | reverse complement strand
ACACTTGACGTTCCAATGTTATAAAAAAAAATTGTTACTACGTCAGAAAATACGATTATTGTTAGTAGAGTGAATAAAAAGTCACTTTGCAATACGAGAAATGTACATTAAGGTAGATCAGGATACTACACTCTACTTCTAATGATTAGGTATAACTCTTTCTGTAGTCCCGCATAGGTCTGACATTAATGAAATACAAAAGAAAAAAAAAGAACATGGAGAGGCGGCCTGGGTTAGTCTTTTTTTTCTGCACTAAGCGATTTTTGATGTTTATGCGAGGCGATGCTAGTCTTCCATTTTCTTTAATCTAGCATCTTTTTTTTCTTGTGTTTGGCCTTTGTTATGCGCGATGAGTGGACGGGGTGAGCAGGGAGGGTCAGAAATAGGGAGGGGAAGGTGGAGGAGGTGATGGAGAGGCGTAGTGAAGACTCAAGTTGTTTATACAGCGTCACTCTATCAGTCTCACGGTTCGAGCAGCTCACTGACTAGTTGCGTGATTTTATTATTTTCTGATCTACGTACGTAAGCATGTGCATATCTATTTCTATATTTGTTGTTACTATTGTTTTTTGTTGTTTTTGTCGTTGCATCTAATGTTCCTTTTAGTGCTACGCCAACAAACATTTAATTTTTTTTTCTGAAACCACATCATTCGCTCCATCAACCCCCATCCCTTCCAAACATCTACTTGCATTATTCATTAAGCTGGCACGAGACACCATTAACAGCTCTTCGACGGGGCAGGGCATGGAGCAGAGATCTGCTCCCAACAGAGTGACGGCTGACGCCTGTACTGTTTATTTGAGACCTCAACGGCGAGGACAAGTGTTTAGAGGATCCTTGATGGGGCGAGAGAGGCTAGTGAGGGTACAGGGCTTAAGTGGATGGTTTGTTTTGATCACAGCGGACATGACGGGGTGGGAGGGGAGTGATTTTTACAAAGATCGACGAGATAGCGACATCTTTGTAGTTTCATAACGTGTTTGTGTTAATTTATGTATAAAGTAGCACCATTCAATAGGAACCAAATATTTCAAACACACTGTTAAAAATATTTTCTTTTAAAGTCCTATTTTCCTCCGCACCCTTTTCCTGACAGCCGCTTGGGAGGAGCCGCCCCAGCTCTAAGATGAGGGTGGGAGGTCGAGGACTGATCCTGCTGGTCCTCGTGTGTGGTAAGTAAGTGTCGTTCGTTATTAAACAGATTAGTCCTTACCTGGCGTGAACAAGAAAAAAATTGACGAGATAGTCCACCCACGTTTTGATGGAGTATAAGCATAAGCCCACGAGTTCACATTGCAATTAAGAACTGTCTGCCTAAAGAGAAGATTAACATGATCACAGCGAGTCTCAATGAAGACATTGCACATTTCCCTGCACACGTCATCTGTCCCGCCGACCTATGGAGATGAATATGAGACTTGCCCGGCAGCGTTCCCACTATCCGAGAATTTTATCCTACAGAAACTTATTTTATTTTTCACGCTCTGCGTGTGCGTCGAGAGACGTAATGTCGCCTTTTAGTTCAAAACTATTTGTTTTCTTTCTTCATAAAGAGTGGATGTTCACAATGTTTGAAGAATTCGTTAGTCGTGTAACTTAATACTCTGAGGAGTGTGTGGGGTACAATTTGTGAAGCGAATACGGCAAGTGGTTTGGAAGAGCGGACACAGAACAGCTGCGGGTCCTGTGTTTGGTTGTGGGGTGATTGCTGCGCCGCCTGATATGTCAAGAGCTACCACACCTGCACACCACAACAGGTGCGCCGATTCGGGTTATATTTCATTTTTACTGTTGTTGTACTGTGTGATGATGGCCGCCGCGATGAAACCAAACCACCTCTGTGCACCCTCACTATCGCCCGCCTGTGATGCAGAACATGACAAACAAAATATGTTCGATTTTTCTTCCCTTAGCGTTCTATAAAAAAAAAATTTCTCCACACAAATTATGCATTACAACTTCTGACTCCACTTATTATTTTGTGCAAAATAAAAGTTGATAAAATAATCCTAATACAAGGAAAACCGGAAAAACACATATGCATCACGTCTTTGATGTCTCACATTACGTTCACCTGGTGACACTTGCACCAAGACAAACTCCCGGCAGCCCCACCCACCCAGCTCACCTGCAGTGGAAAGCACGGTGCACCCATACATATTAATTGCCTAGCCGCTCCACACGTGGTTCCGTGGGCCAGGCGGTGGGCTGGTGCACACAAACCCTCGCACTCACAAAACTCCTCACATTGTTTTTACGGACGTTGTTCGTCCCTCTCCTCAGTTTCCAGATCATATTTACACAGTTTAAGTTTAATTCCTTTCATGTATCATCTCCTGTACCCCGAAACACTCACAACCTCCATAAGCGAAGAATAAAACAAAAAGATGAAGTAATAATAACAATAATAATAATAATAATAACAATAATATATATAATAACAATAATAATAATAATAATAATAAGAGTAATAATAACAATAGTATTAATAGTAATAGTAATAATAATAATAATAATAATAATAATAATAATAATAATAATAATAATAATAAACAATAATAATAATAATAATCTCAGGACGGCGTCTCTCAGCTCGGCGGATGCACTGAGTGACGAGCTTCAAGGTCTCAAGGTCGGTCGTATAAGTCTTGGATTCGGTAATACACATCTTCACCGCCAGTGCCGCGCCCTCCTTCACCTGGGGCCACCACTTCTACCCATCAACACTGTCATGGTTGCCTAGCATACACGAACGGGAGTCTGTCTGGCGGCGCCTCATCATTCATGGAGAAATAGTATAAGGAAACTGTGTGGTAGATGATGCTTAAGTCTGGGCGCTCTGATCAGACAGGTTTGAGGCTTGAAGAGAATGAATTAGCAGGGCGGGAACGCGGTCTGCCTGGGTGCGCTGAAGGGATGCCTTTTATGGCCTCAGGGTTATAACTCATCTGATTCACACATCCCGCTGCTCGTCCGAGTCCCTGTCCATGTATGGTGCAAGCCTCCAGCGTCTCCCATTAACACAACAAGTCATAATCCAGAGTAGAATGATGAAGACAGATCCTCCAATTATGCTAAGCTTAGGAGGGAGAGTGTGGCCACCAGTGTCTTAGTGTCTATTTTCTGTCTACCTGCTGCCTGTCTGTCTGATTGCCTGCGTCATGAAGGTAGCCGGTCATCTCTTCAAAAGTCTGTGCGGCTAATATGAGTGTGGGGGAATAAAGGAAAAGTTTTGTATGTGGGTGAAACGTAATTATTATGAAAAACTTTGGAATCATTAATATCATTATTATTATTATTATTATTATTATTACTATAATTATTACAATCATTATTATTATTATTATTATTATTATTATTATTATTATTATTATTATTATTATTACTATAATTATTACAATCATTATTATTATTATTATTATTATTATTATTATTATTATTATTATTATTATTATTACTATTACTATTATTATCATTATCATTATCATTATCATTATTATTATTATTATTATTATTATTATTATTATTATTGTTATTACTATTATTACTATTAGTATAATTTTGATTTACATTATCTCCAGCACTGGTTGTGAGCACCGGTGAGTCACGTTTCTACAAGCAACTGAGGTAAGTTATGGAGCCTTTCTATGTTTGCTTTCATTCTTATCGCCAAAGTTTCATTCATACAAACATCTACTAAATACTTAAAGCGGTGATATATATATATATATATATATATATATATATATATATATATATATATATATATATATATATATATATATATATATATATATATATACTTACATATATATATATATATATATATATATATATATATATATATATATATATATATATATATATATACTTGCATATATATATATATATATATATATATATATATATATATATATATATATATATATATATATATATATATATATATATATACTTGCATATATATATATATATATATATATATATATATATATATATATATATATATATATATATATATATATATACTTGCATATATATATATATATATATATATATATATATATATATATATATATATATATATGCAAGTATATATATATATATATATATATATATATATATATATATATATATATATATATATATATATATATATATATATATGCAAGTATATATATATATATATATATATATATATATATATATATATATATATATATATATATATATATATATATATATACTTGCACATATATGAAAGAGAAAATAAAATAGTATAATAATAATTTCAGGACGAGCTGGACGAGACCTTACCAAACACACCATCTGGCCACCACCACAACTAACAAAGGCAACACAATTATTTACCACACTAACAACCACCATCTCCTGAACCTCTACAACAACCACCACAACAAGAACAACAACCATCACCATCTCTTCAACAACAACAACAACAACAACAACAATAACAACAGCAACAAAAACAACAACAGCCACCAATATCACCATCACCATCGCAACTCAACACGTGGTCATAGGACATCCACCAGAAACCACAACCTTCCACACGCACACCACAACCAAAGACGCCACAATAACCATCAAAATGACAACCATCTCCACCATAACAACAATGACACGAGGGATAATGGTCGACGTTACCACCACCCTCGCAGCAACAACAACAATATTCTGAGTCATGCCAGTCAAAAGGCAATTTATTCTAGCCGGAAGAAGCACCACCAACACACCCACCATCACCATCATCACCAATTGGCTAACCTTTTCGCCATTCAAAATCACCCAAAACAAAGCATCAAACGACACCTCAGGGGAATGAGACGACACCTCCAGTACCAAACGCCCTTTCTACAACAACCCATGAGGATGCAGACGCCCTTTCGCTCGGCCCTATCGGACAGTCTCAGTTACCACCGTAGCCCGCAACTCTGGGACATGAGCAGACTCCGGAGCCACCACGAAAGGATTATGCATCACCTGAGTTCTCGTCTTCGCGACCACGTGATGAGGATGAGGTCTAGCAGTGTACCCCACGTTGCCAACAGTCACTATCGCCACTACCCGGGCCATCATCGCCCCTCTCACCGTCAGAGTGGAAGCAGGGGTCAAGACAGCCTTCACAACGGGCAACGGCTCCACTGCAACCATGACCAGCCACGCCAGCACGATACCAGAGTGGATGGCAGCACAAGGCCGTCTGGCACGCAGTTCAAGATAGCGAGAGGAAGGCTTGGAGACGTGCCGGAGGAAGTGGAGGTGTTCCGCTGGCCAGCAACTCCACCGTCGCATCCCCGACCCTCCACCACCACCACCACAACTACTACTACCAGCACCACCACTACTCCAAGACCCATCACCATCGACACCAACATCATCAGGAAGGCAAAGAATTGTACCACATCAGCCACCTGGAGACCTCATTCCAGCACCCATCCTCACCACGCAGGGTCCTCACTTGGGCGGCCTAACTACCAGCCTCCGCCCACGCCTGACCCCATACACCAGAATCCGATCCTCAACACCCTCTTCCCCAGCCCGACTCTCTCCACAACGCCGGGATGGAAGGGGCGCGAGGCTGGTGGATCTGGAGACAGACACAACCCAACCAGCGTCCAGGACCACCTCAGCCAGCCAGGCCGTGAGAACCTGTTACTGTTTCATGTAATGTAAAGCTGATACTGCGCCTCTCAGGTGCTTATGTAGTACTTGTCCCGCTAATGGATCAAGCTTAACTTCATTACAATATCCTCAATAGGATGACTGCCTTTATTATTATTATTATTATTATTACTATTATCATTATTATCATTATTATCATTATTATTATTATTATTATTATTATTATTATTATTATGATTATGATTATTATTATTACTATTATTTTCATCATCATCATCATCATTATTAGCAGCAACAGTAGTATCGTCATCATTATCATCATCATAATCACTAGTCATCAACGTCATCGTCATCAGTATATAAGACTTTGTGTATAGCATCACAAGCATCACATAACAATGACGTCTACACACTGAGATCAATGCTTGGGTTAACATGACTGCAAGAATCTAAACCAAGCACTACATAGCCATTCTTTCCAATACACTGACCACTTCGCTCTCTGCAGACTCACGCCCGACGCCTACCAGCCCCACCAGCCTGCCGTGCATCAAGTGCCCATCGAACACCCGAGTGCAGGCTCCTAGAGGCAGGGACTGTGTCTACGCTCAAACCCCCAGCCCGTTGCCTTGCACCTCGCAGTGAGTCCAGCCCAGTCAGCCCAGCTTAGTCTCTCCTGGTAGGGATTCTGTACACACACGGAGGCAGGCGAAGGGATGCACACACACACACACACACACACACACACACACACACACACACACACACACACACACACACACACACACACACACATACACACACACACACACACACACACACACACACACACACACACACACACACACACACACAGACACACACACACACACACACACACACACACACACACACACACACACACACACACACACACACACACACACACACACACACACACACACACACACACACGGCAGGGATTTCTTTTGCATCAAGGGTAACTTTGCCTCTGCCTTGTTATTTCCGCCAACACTGATGACGAGAAAGAGATAAGAAGGAAGGCTCATCGCCTCATCTGCACGGCGTTGAGATGGAAAGGTGTAGCATAGAGATGAAAGAAATTATAATGCTGTAATTAACCTGTCGTTTTACCTGTCAGGAAAATAAACAATCATAATGATAATGATGATGATGATAGCAATAATAAGATAGCAATGTTAATAATAATGATAGTACTATTAATAATGATAATAAATAAAAAACAATAACAATAATAATGATAATAATAATAATAACAGTGATTATAATAATAATAGCAAAAATAATAACAATAACAATAATAGAAATAAAAATAACAAAAACAAAAATAATAATAACAATAATAATAATGATAATGATAATAATGATGATAATGGTAATAATAATAACAATATAATGAATGACCACAATGTGTCACGCCTGTCTGTAGATGGCGTCCGGACGTGCAAACCATCGTAACAGAGGGACCCACACCAGGGACACGTTTGCAGGAGGGCCACTATGCAATCTCTTTCACGGTGGTGGTGATGGAGGAGAGCCGCGGCGCCACACCCATTGCCAGCTGCAGTGTTGGCTATGATGTGGAAGGTAAGGTGTTGTAATTGTTTGGCGGGTGGTGTGCAAAGGTGAATGAACCTATATAAAACTCATGTTGGCTATTTTCAGCAGCATAGTTGGATAGGGGAAGGCACCACCTGTTTTTTACAACAGGTGTACATTAAAAGAAAGCACGGAAGTATTCTCTTTTGTTTGATTGAATGGCTGTCACACACTTTACCAGCAGTGACTGATTTCTGACCATTGTTCCCCCACCCCCGGAAAAAAGTTTTCGATTTCCTCCCAGGCATGATGCTCTCAAAAATCAACAAAATACTCCCATGGTATTGATGGAGCACTGTCTCGCTTCTAGGAGTCGCATTGGTCAACTCTCAATCATACACACTTTTTTGGTGTTTCAATAGTCCGTAAGTGTCCTGAACTTCCCCGTCGCGCGGGACTGGAGGCGCGGTGCTCAGCAGGGCGGGCGTGGGGTTCCCGCTGCACCTGGCAATGTGCTGGTAACCTGCAGCTTCGGGGCGCCGCCTCTACCACATGCAGCGGTCACCGCCACCCTCGGTGGACACACAAGCCTCCTTCCTGCGTCTGTACGTCCTAGTTATCATGTGATCATGTGCACAACATTCCACATAATAATAAATTGTCCACGATAAAATACTGTAAAACCAACAGAGCTATCTTGCATAATGCGTATGGCAGGAGTTACCAGCTAACATTTTCTTTCATTTTCCTGACAGCGCCGCTTCCTCCTGCACCACCTCTTCCACCAGCTAGAAACGAATGTAAAGCTCCTCCCGATGTCCCCGGCGGTCACTATACTTGTAGACCTCCCGTTGGCCGCCACGTCAACGTTCCGATCCTTAAGGATGACCCCACGGTCCAGAGAGCTCCCAGAGACATTACTCCCATCCAGCATGTCGAGGGGACAAGGTGTGAGCTGGAGTGTGGGCATGGACGGACTATCACGGTGTCTCAGCGTGGGCGGCGGCGGCTGACCTGCACGTCAGGCGGGCATTGGGACTACCGCCCTCCACCTTGTCGCCTCCAGGTGAGCCGGTGAGACGAGACGGGAGAACTAGGAGAATAATATGATCTGCGCGGTGAAAGAGAGAGAGAGAGAGAGAGAGAGAGAGAGAGAGAGAGAGAGAGAGAGAGAGAGAGAGAGAGAGAGAGAGAGAGAGAGAGAGAGAGAGAGAGAGAGAGAGAGAGAGAGAGAGAGAGAGAGAGAGAGAGAGAGAGAGAGAGAGAGAAGAAAAACAGGGAAAAGAAAGGAAGGGAGAAAAAAGAGTGTAGAAGCCGAAGGTGAAAACAGAAAAGAAGAGTGTGGACAAAACAAGCAGAAACAAACAAAAATGCAAATGGAATTAGCATATTTTGCTGACGGTATAACACCAATGGTCTGTAGATGGGACGAGGGAAAGGGAGATAAAAGTAGACCTAAAAGGGAGAAAAGAAGGAGAAACAGACCGAAGAATGAAGCGTATGTATATAGACAGAAAGGAAAGTAACCGAAGTTCCAACAGATAAAACTTAATACAAATACTTTTCTGTAGATGTCGCCAGTGCTGCAGGATGGAGACTGCAAGGACACCACCCTAAGGCCCCCACACTCCCCACTCTCCTTCCTCCCGCTGCCAAACTTTAGAACCTCCAGTGGTGTGGCGGCGCGTGTGACCTGTGTGCTGGAGGCGCGATCAGAGGGCAGTCACACCAGGACCTGCACCGCTGAGGATCCTGAGCTGGAGACTAAGACGCATTGTAAATACCGCATCACACTGCTAGGTAAGTGAAGTGTTGGTGTGTGTTATGTAGTCTATTCACTGCCTTGCACCTTCTCTACAACCGTTACCGTCACCATCATCACCATTACCATCAACCACTGCTACTACCATATCCACCACCTACTGTATTCCTTCCACTGACACTGCTTTTACCCTCAACAACCACAATCACTGTTGATGCTGTAGAAATGGTTTCCTTCCTTCCTCCTCCTCCTCCTCCTCCTCCTCCTCCTCCTCCTCCTCCTCCTCCTCCTCCTCCTCCTCCTCTTCCTCCTCCTCTTCCTCCTCCTCCTCCTCCTCCTCCTCCTCCTCCTCCTCCTCCTCCTCCTCCTCCTCCTCCTCTTCCTCTTCTTCCTCCTCCTCCTCCTTCTCCTCCTCCTCTGCCGCCGTCATGATCAACAACAACAACAACAATAACATCACCTCACTGAAGAACTGAAAGAGAGAGAGAGAGAGAGAGAGAGAGAGAGAGAGAGAGAGAGAGAGAGAGAGAGAGAGAGAGAGAGAGAGAGAGAGAGAGAGACACACACACACACACACACACACACACACACACACACACACACACACACACACACACACACAACTGTAGGAGATTGTAATATTCTATCCCATCCCTCATATCTTCCTTTCCTCCTTAGTATATTTTTTCCTTCCATCCTTCCTGCGTCCCTCCCTTCCTTCACCATGATGCAAGCAGTGTAAGGAACCGCCCTTCCATCTTTTCTGTCCCTCCCTTTACTTATCCTTCCCATCAATCCTGACCTCCCTCCACGCATCAGGATATGACTCTGCCATGACATCCACAAACCCACACATATTATTCAGTCTAATTGTATATGTGAATGTGTCATCCCCTTATGCCATATTGTGTCTAAATCTTCTATCAAGTAGTTTGGTTCCACTGAAATGTGTACTGAACGTGAAAGGACCATGTAAGGACGAGTCACAAGAACATAACCCTGTCCCTTCACGTTGGTCCCAAAAGAGATCGTGACTCCCAAAGTGACGTCGTGGCTTTCTGACCAACAGAAGAAGGGAATTTAAGACCATGACGCTGCTTGCCTGAATCATTCGTTGAATATTCATGAGGACCAGCACGTCACCTCATTATGGATGGAGACAGCTGTGGGAGGAGACAAGGGCAGGAAGAGGATGTGAAACTAAACACTATTTCATTATTGCTTTGGGTTTAAAAATGTGTCATATATACGTGTGTGTGTGTGTGTGTGTGTGTGTGTGTGTGTGTGTGTGTGTGTGTGTGTGTGTGTGTGTGTGTGTGTGTGTGTGTGTGTGTGTGTGTGTGTGTGTGTGTGTATTTTTCTTATTATATGTACGAGTTCTCCACACAATATTTATCTTTATTTTATTTATTTACTTTTATTTTCAAAATGCCCACAATTCATTCTTTTGCTCACGAGTAGAAATGAGTTGACATGTTTTCCTCAGAGACGCCACCATAGATCTTCACAAAACATAATGTCATGCCCGTCGTAATTGTTCTTCATATTTTCATGTTTTAAATTCTGCTGCTGGAGACCAAGGTTATCTAACTGAAGTGTTTATAACTTGTTTACCACACAGATGTAACTCCCGATCCTGATGCAGTGCTCGTACCGGGTTTGACTGGGAGAACAGGGACAGGACACGACTTTGGGAGCGAAGCAGGGCGAGGGACAGACCGTGATCACGAGTGGGGGAAGGAAAGACAACACCAAGACAACGGAAACAGTGAATCGACAGGAGATGAGCACGATATTTACGCCTACAGCTCAAACGAGAGGGACAAGGAGGACGATGACTACGATTTTGATTACGACGACGAAGACGAAGATTACTACTATGACGGGAGCGATTTTGACGACGGGGATTTCATTGACGACTACGACAGTGAAATCGAAACTATACCGGAGCTCCAGAGAGTTCAAAGCCAAACGTTGGAATCAGGGACCAAGAGGCGAGGCAGTCACGGCAGGAAGGCCAAGAAACACAGAGTCAACGATACAACACGCAACTCCACGATAACAAAGCACAGTACAACCATCAGAAGGCAAGGTCTTAAGAAAACTAAGAAAATCTCCTCCTCCTCCTTGTCTATGCCTTCACCTTTATCGTCGTACTCCTCCCCCTCTTCCTCATATTCTTCCTCCCTCCCTTCTTCTGATCGCAGAAACAGCCTCGTTGCCGAAGATGTCTTGATGACTGGCAAAAACTCAGGAGCTACAGTCCACGAGGCTATGAGAGACGGCCTGCAAATCAGCGCAAAGGGTAGTTCTTCGCATCACAACAGGGAACGGCATAATAGAAGGATACCCCACCGACACAATCACGTGAAGGATGGACGAACCTCAGGCTACAACTTACATAACTATACCCTTGAAACAAACGAAAATGGAACACTCACGCAGAAGGAAGAATGGAGGAACGATGTTCAGCTGACATCCTTTTCGTCCCCTCCCTCGGATAATCAAGAGTCAAGTGGTGGGGCGGAAGAGGCACAGCCGAGACGCTCTTCAGGTGAGCAGAGCGTCCCTGCCACCATGGAGGCAGTGGTGAAGGTGGAGGTGACGGTGGGAACCTGTAACGTGGCCCGGGAGGTGGCGCGGCTACTGGGGATGGCTCTAAAGGATCAGGAAAGGTGCGGGACGACTCTCACCTGTCACAACCCTGGCCACACCTGCAAAGAGATGTAAGTAAAAGTTTTATTTATTATTATAGTTATCATTATTATTATTGTTATTATTATTATTATTATTATTATAATCATTATTGTTATTATTATTATAATTATCATTATTGTTGTTATTAATATCATTATCATTACTATTATATATTTTTTACGTGAGAAGTAAACAGGTAACGAGAAAGCATGTATAATCGGTTTTAAGAGCATCATGAGGTAAATTTTTCTTCTCTATAATCCTCCCGCTTTCATATAAAAACAACAACAACAATTTATAAAGCGGCAATGCAGTGTGTGTGTGTGTGTGTGTGTGTGTGTGTGTGTGTGTGTGTGTGTGTGTGTGTGTGTGTGTGTGTGTGTGTGTGTGTGTGTGTGTGTGTGTATGTGTGTGTGTGGTGTGTGTGTGTGTGTGTGTGTGTGTGTGTGTGTGTGTGTGTGTGTGTGTGTGTGTGTGTGTGTGTGTACATCATCAATAATAAGTAACACCTGTAACTGAGTGTAATACTATGCACACATTTTTTATCTTCTGTTTTTCCAAAATTCTTTACATCATAGTATTATTTATAAAGTATTTATCTAACGCAAGGACAAAATTGATATTCTTTCTCCATTACACAAAACCTAATTTCAAACAGTGACCACGTTAGATTTTGGTTGAGTCATATCTACCACCGCCATCCCACCTTTGTAGATCAGCAGCGGGCGGGCAGGCGGCGCGGGTGGAATTAATGTGGGCGGTGGGTGGACTTTATGAAAACCATGAAGGTGACAATCCCCGTCCTCACCACCATCCCCGACACCACCCACAC
>JAXIVD010009370.1:12500-15538 GCA_036785275.1 Cancer borealis | reverse complement strand
GTCTCAACTTAATTCAAATACTTTGGACATATCACCACACTTCGAGATAGGAAATGCTGGATACAACATTCATTGTTTTGTTTTTATATTTCATCCTTCACTTATTACACATCATATATTATTACTTTATCGTCCAAACGTCAACACATTATATTACATCACTTGTTTTCACTATTCCGTTTACATTTTCCAATTCATTAACTCTCACCTCCTATTCTGTAACCCCGTCACTACAATTTTTTTTCATCACACTGTCATGCACTTCACCATTAACATCTGATTCCATTTCCTGCGTTTATGCATCCAATTAACTGGCTATTTATGACTCATCTCTTCACCGTTACCTGCCCGTCCATTACTCACTCACACACCTTCTCCTTGTAACACACATCAGCTTCTCATGTTTCCCTCACCATCACCACCCACCTCTCCCCATAATGAAAAAAGTGGAAGTGACGTGAATTTATTGATCTTTCTTATACATTTCGTCCTCTTCCTTTGTTATAGCTTGAGATCCGAGTCTTAGGAGAGTGTAACACAATCGTATTCCAACACACCTCCCACTGCGTGCCCTTACCGCCCCAGGGGTTTGTCGCCGCTGGGAGCAATCGCTGGCCACTGTAACCTTTCCTCTCGGTTCCATCTGTGGTACACGCGGTCGATAAGTCTCCACTGAAGTAAAATTCAACGTCGGAGATGAAGTAGAGAGAGAGAGAGAGAGAGAGAGAGAGAGAGAGAGAGAGAGAGAGGAGAGAGAGGAGAGAGAGGGGGGAGAGAGAGGGAGAGAGAAGAGAGAGAGAGAGAGAGGTTTGGGGGGTGGGGCACTCAGTCTCGTACGTCCGACCTCAATGGAATGGCAAGACTGAGTGTTGATCCCTCGTCTAGGTTTTAGAGTCAAGGAGGACTGTGGAGAGCGGATTGAGGATCTTAAAAGTCGGTAATTTCACACTCGTGAAAATATAACTCCTCTCTCTCTCTCTCTCTCTCTACTCTCTCTCTACTCTCTCTCTCTCTCTCTCTCTTCTCTTTCTCTGAATGGCTGTACCTAGGAATCAAAAGTGGGAGCAAAGGTAAAAGCAGGCGAGGCGAGCTGGTGAGAGAGGGCGGTGTGAGGCAGGCAGGTGCAGGCGCCACGACACCAAGCAAGGGCTCAGGACAGGCTTGCGTGAGGCGCGTCTGGCCCAAAGCCGCCACCAACACCTGTAACACTTACGTCCTGCAACACCCACATAGTTCCCGTTCGCCGCGGAAGACCTGCAGCGCGACGATTTAAGCTTCTGGGCGACGGTCTTGTGTGAGGGGACGCAAGAGGAAATGCAAAACGCGAGGTTATTTCGGCTTTGGAATTGACCGAGAAATTCGACTTTCGCTTAGAAGCAACAGTCTCTGCGGATTTGCATACATTCACTATTTGCATACGTTTCACGATTCCAGCCCTCGGTTTTCGGCTTGCCCCTGCCTGCCTGGTGGTGAGTTGGGGGAAGGGTGGGGGGGGGGGTGAGGAGGAGGGCAAGGGTGGCATGGGGTTGGTGGGGAAGGGGAAGGGATGGGGGGGAAGTAAGAGGGGAGAAAAGCCTCGTAAAACACCCTCTTCTTCCTCTTCCCTCTTTTTTTCTGCAGTCATTATTTCTTTCCTCTGTTTTTTCATCCTTTTTCCACTCCTCTCTTCCTCCTTCCTCTCCCTCCTCCCTTCTCTTCTCCTCCTCCTGTGCTGACGGCCTGGTATCGCTCCTCACCGCAAGTGTTGGGTTACGCCGAGGATTAATGGGCGCACCACCTGGCTGCTGTCCCGAGACGCCGCTTGCTTGCTGCTGCTTTAATGGACCGAAGTGTGTTGCCACCTGGACCAGACAATGCTGATAGGGTTTCCTCGTAGTGTCTGTCTGCCAATCTCCTCTCTCTCTCTCTCCTCTACTCCTCTCCTCCCGTCTTCTCTCTCTCTCTCTCTCTCTCTCTCTCTCCTCTCTCTCTTCCTCCTCTCTCTCTCTCTTCAGAAGCCAATTATCCTCTTCAGTCCCGCCCAAAGTCACGCTGCTCACGCCCTTTACCCTCAAGCTTTGTGCAACTTACTTCACTTTTTGTAGGAGAGCGTGAGGTGAGGTGAGGGGAAGGGATAGAGAGGGTGCTTAGTCGAGGGTGTGCTTGGTAATATCTATGTGTTAGAGGTGAGGTAAATTAAGTGTGATGAGGCAGAGGTCATACAAAAAAAAGTCTTGGGAGGGATGTGCTTGGTTAGGTTTGATTAGTATTTGTAGATGGATGTGTTTACGATAGAGGTGACAATACTATCTAGGGAGGGATGTGAAAGAAGGGGGGTATGTGCTATGATAGGTAGGGGTGGACAAGTGGCTATGGAAGATGTGAAGGAGGAGGACGTGCTAGGATAGGAGGTGACAGTGGCAATGGGAGGATTGTGTAGAAGGGGTATGTGAAAATATGGATGAGAAGTGGGTATGGGAGGATGTAAGAGGATAGATGTGCCAGGTATAGGGTGATATGTAGCTATGGGAAGGATTGCTAGGATAAAAATAACAAGTAGCTATGTGAGGATGTGAGGAAGAGGAAGAGGTGTCAGGAAAGCAGTAACAAAAATGCCTTATGACAGACAGATATGAGGAAAAGATAGGTTGCGAGGCAGGTTGGACAGCAGAGCCCTGGAGACCGTCATGGCAGCAGCTGTTGTGCCGCATCACACTGCCTCACTCACCCCTTCCTTCCTCCACCACTGAGACCGCGCCAGTACGCACTCGTGGTGGTGGTGGTGGTGGTGGTGGCAAGGGTGAGAGTGAGGGCCAGTGGAGGTGAGGGAGACACGAAATTTAGACGTATTAGGAAGATGCAGCCCTTGTACAGCCTCACGCACAGCCCTGACCGTTACTGCTGCAGGATGGAAGGATGGATGGATGAACGAACAAACTAACGACCACACAAACCGCTCGCTAAGAACCATGTGATGAGATTATGTTTAGTTACAAGGGATTATACTTAGCAAATTTCTACCTCGCTGTTCTCAACGCGAAATGGGTCTCTCTCCTTGG
>JAXIVD010009370.1:0-2500 GCA_036785275.1 Cancer borealis | reverse complement strand
CTGTAGGCAAGTACAGGTGGAGTGCCACCCGCCCCGGCCAGAGTCTCCTCGCAACAACACTCACTAAGAGACGCGAGACGCAGACACTTGGTGCTACACTTCCAGCTGGTGGGTGTCGAGTGCCTCACTGATTAGCATTGGCGCCGGGTACCCGTGTGTCAGTGTGTTGGTGTGGCGCCTCAAACCCTCCACCAAACAACGAGGTACAGCCCACCTCGCCCCGCCCCGTCCTCTATCCCCTCGTCTGTGCCCGCCCATTAGTTCAGTGCACTATATCCTAGTAATACACCCTTTACATCATAGTGACACCCCCCAAACCCTAGTGATACGTCCTCCAGACCCTAGTGATACGCCCTCCACACCCTAGTGATACGGCCTCCACACCCTAGTGACACACCCTCTTCGCTACGCTTACCACACCCTCCTGCTGACGCTGAGTAATAATGTTTATATTGAGGTGCCAAAAGAGGCCAGAAAAGAAAAATGTTTAGGACTCTGGCATGTGTTTATAGTGCTAGTCATTTGTTTATATATGTACAAAGTAATATATTTTTCTATTAAAATTGTTCTCTTAAAAGCTGAAATTTTGTCTCTCCTCTTGGTTACAGTGATTTTATTTCTACACAGACAGAATAGATGTGTGTGCGCGTTTGTTTTGTGTACAAGTAAAAGTATGTACAAGTCATAGACACAATGCCACTCACTCTCACCAATCCTGCAAGTGTGAACAAAATATCTACACAAATTCATTAGTATGTTTTTGTAGCAAGCAACACAATCCCTTTAATTGATGGTTTCCTTGTATCTATCCCACACGCAGCTTCCACCTTCAGCACCCTTTGTAGCATAACCTCACTTCAACGATGCATCAACAAGAATCTGTGTTTCCATTTTACATTCTTTTCATTCCGGTTCATAACAGACTCTTCATAGACACAGAGTTCCACCAAACATATCAATGGAACTGTCTACCACTCCTCCTCCTACTCCTCCTCCTCCTCCTCCTCTTGTTCTTTCACCTTCATCCACTCCTTCAGGCAGCTCGTCCTTCAGAATATCCAGAGCACCTACACTTGCTATGATGGCCGCTAGGTTATTACATAGATGGAAAAAAAAATATGTGTATTGGCAGTTGGACTGATCAGTTCTCGCTCTTCCCCTTTGTTGGGTTGATCCTCCGCCTTTAAGTGGGAATGATAAGTATGAGACGCAAGAAAAAAGTATATATATTCTTGTTCCTTGTTATTCTATTCTCTATTCTCGCCTTCGTTTTTTATCACCCATCTCGTTATTTCCTATTATTTAACGTTTTTTTTTCTTTTTTCGGGGGGTGGTTTTTTTAATTTTATTTTTACATTATATCTTCTTGTTTACCTGCAGTGAATTGTATGTTTGAAAAGGTCAGAAGGTGGTGGTTTTGTAAGAGCTTATTGTCACTGCTTTTATTTCAGTGTTTTTGTACTTACTTTCTATTGATTTGTGTACGTACATATTCTCTCTCTCTCTCTCTCTCTCTCTCTCTCTCTCTCTCTCTCTCTCTCTCTCTCTCTCTCTCTCTCTCTCTCTCTCTCTCTCTCTCTCGTACTACCTCCTAACTTTCATTCATCTTTACTATCATGGAAGAGGATCAGGGAGAGAGAGAGAGAGAGAGAGAGAGAGAGAGAGAGAGAGAGAGAGAGAGAGAGAGAGAGAGAGAGAGAGAGAGAGAGAGAGAGAGAGAGAGAGAGAGAGAGAGAGAGAGAGGTTCCCGTTATGCTATTCTGTTCCTTTATCTGTGTGACCCTCGCTGTGTTATGCCCAGGTCACGCGACTGCTCTCAGGTCACAAAGTCTAACGTAAAGTCTTTAGATATATAGATTTATCTCTCGCTCGTCTAATCCTTTCACCTCCATTTTTCCTCCCCATCCCTCCCTCCCTCCCTTCCTCCTCTCCCGGTCTTCCTCATCTCATCTTTCCCCTTCACAGTCCCTTAGGTTCGTGCATCTCATCCGTGCTCTAAGGACTCTTACTCCTCCTTTCTTTTGTCTTTCCTCGGCCTACACGGGAGGGGCGGAGTCTTAGGCCTACCCAAGTTACAGCCGCGTGCCTAACCCCTATGGCCCCCTCAATGGCTCATTTGCATACGCCAAGCTAATGCGTAACTTTCTATGTGTGTGTGTGTGTGTGTGTGTGTGTGTGTGTGTGTGTGTGTGTGTGTGTGTGTGTGTGTGTGTGTGTGTGTGTGTGTGTGTTTCTGTGATGTGCAATGATGGTTAGAGAGACACTGATCTGCCCCAACACACACACACACACACACCCACACCCACACCCACACCCACACACACACACACACACACACACACACACACACACACACACACACACCCACACACACACACACACACACACACACACACACACCCACACACACACACACACCCACACCCACACCCACACACACACACACACACACACACACCCACACCCACACCCACACACACACACACATAAAGAGAGACAC
>JAXIVD010009369.1:7500-15541 GCA_036785275.1 Cancer borealis | reverse complement strand
CAAGTGTTCTATTGAGAAACATATGACTCAACTTTCTTCAATAAATCGCAAAACGCACTTCAAGGCAATCTGGTATATATATATATATATATATATATATATATATATATATATATATATATATATATATATATATATATATATATATTATATATATATATATAAATTTTTTTTAATTCAGTGTCATTTTATTTATTCATTCTCAAAGAGGTCAAACCGCCCATAACAGGTGACCTATAAAGTAGTGTGGGTGGTCTATACCTGTTGTAATAGCCTATATATACGTGTTGCAATAACTTTGTCAGTCAGTAAGTAAGCCAAGAGTCATTGCCATCATTATCATTACAGACTTAACTTAGAAATATAATTACTGAAGGTGTGTGTAGGTGTCCATAATAATCCTCTTATGACCTAATAAAAAAATCCATGTTATCCTATTCTAAAGAGTAATTAGTATATCATATGTGTAATTATACTGATGGTGATGTGATGAGTGTGTCTCCTCATTGTACAGACTCGAAACAACTAATAATCAAATGTATAATGAATTTTGAATAACTTTTATGTGTGATGCTACGTTGTATTCCGGTAATTGTCGTCCAACTATTAACTGGATGTGATGTACAGAGTGGTGTGATGCTGCACGGATGTTATGACCGTGTGTGTGGCGTGGAGATACCAACTCAATGTTATGGGGAAGAGGAGAGAAAAACCATGAACACTGCACAGGTAAGGCAAGCACATCCAGCAAAGTCTTCCAGCGAGATCAATTAACCTGTGAAAGATGATAAGTCTGGGTAGCTGGGTTTGTGATTTGCTGTTACATGTTACTTTATATCGAGGAAGTTTGTCATGAGGAGGTTAAAGTGTGGCAGAAAAAGACTTAAGGATGTGTTGTGTTACGTACATGTGTGTTAAGGTAAAGTTTGTGTCTCAACCAACTTCACAGATTTTATATTATTGATGATACTTGGTAACTAGCATGTGTTCTCTGTCTTTCAAACCTTTCTTTTTTTCAACAAGGATGATATGTAATTTCAATAAAACAAATAAGAACATAAGAACATCAAGGAGGCTACAAGAGATCAGTTGACCTACACAAGGCAGTTTCTGTGCACCTAACACCTACCATCTGTTTTCTACATAAATTAAGTAGACAAGATCACTATGCACGACTCATCCGATTAAAGTGGAGGAAAGAAAGAGAGAAAGTAAAAATTTCAAATCACCGTCAGCTTAGTAACGCCAACATTTTCCTCATTCTCTCCCCTTGAAGTTAATCCTTGTGGGTTTCTATTTACTTAAACTTAGCTGGGAGACACTACCACTATATTGTACACCTATATTGTACACACCCTCTCTCCCTCCTTCTCTCCTGCAGGTGTAGCTCAGGACATTCATTCACCACACACACCAGGAGAGCGAAGATACACACCTAGAACGAGGCAAACACTCGTCAATACACTATACACTTATCCGTCCTATCAGCCAGCCTTTGATGCCAGCCAACCAGCCAGTCAGGCAAGTCAGTGGTTGTAAGATTTTCATGACTTCTTTCTTCCGACCTTTGCGCGGGTTTAAATTATCAGTGTGAGGCTTCCTTTTTTTTTAACGTGGCATCGAGGCACTGACGTCACGGCCTCCTATGTGCTCGCTGAGGTCCTGTCAAGTTTAGTGTGGTCACTCCTCCACCCTCAGAGCCGGACGTTGCCACACCAATAAGTAATTACAGCCGCCCCACCCAAGACTGTGACGCCGGGCTGAGCTGAGCTGCTTCTTGCATCAAAAGAAACATGTTTTTTCGCGCCAAACAACCAGCAGATGTGACGGTTGCAGGAAAGGAGAGAACACATTACAGAAAGAAAAAAAGTGAGGAACGTATGTATGCGTTGTGTGTGTGTGTGTGTGTGTGTGTGTGTGTGTGTGTGTGTGTGTGTGTGTGTGTGTGTGTGTGTGTGTGTGTGTGTGTGTGTGTGTGTGTGTGTGTGTGTTCAGGTCGCCGAGGATATCCAGAGTCAAGTTGGTGTCAGGCAAATTTAATTGAGAACGATTTTATAGTGTATCGGAACAAAGGTATAGTGACAGTGTGTGTGTGTGTGTGTGTGTGTGTGTGTGTGTGTGTGTGTGTGTGTGTGTGTGTGTGTGTGTGTGTGTGTGTGTGTGTGTGTGTGTGTGTGTGTGTGTGCGTGTGCGTGTGCGTGTGTGTGTGTGTGTGTGTAACGCTGCTGTCACTGAGGTGGAAATGTTACCAAAACCTTACATGTATTTTCCTGAATCTAACTTTTTTATCGCATTGCTTCTCGTCATCTAAGCTGGACAGAATAAAAAATCATTCACCTCACCGTTAAATTCGTTCCTAAATCCTACTTACACATATTAAAGTATTTGATTAACTATTTTCAAGAGGCGTCATTTTATATTCTAAAGGCAGCGACGGTAAATCCACCAGCATCCCCTTAGGATTTATTGCATTCAGGAGATAGGAACTACTTCGTCAATGGAGGCTGTAAGGCTTCTTACTTCTTACTTCCAACCACCTTTTTGGAGCGAAATTGTGCTATTCAGAAATGGTCTGGGTATCAATGTAGAAAGAGTGGTTTTGCAGTACATTATTATTATTACTACTATTATTATGATCATTATTATTATCATTACACATTCACTCACTCACTCACTCACTCACTCACTCACTCACTCACTCACTCACGCACTCACTCACTCACAAGACAAGGTAGAGATGAGAAAGGATATGGATAAAAGAAAATCCACGAAAGAGAATAGCAAAGACAAAGTAAGATAAAGAACATACAAAACAAAACGCAATAGAAGAAATAAAGAAAAAGAGATCTAGAGAGTGAGAAGAAAAATTTAAGGATATACCAACAAAAAAAAAAATGTGCACACGAATATTAGATACCAGCGAAGGAACAACAAAGAGAATTTTCTATATCTTGGCAAGCTTTTTGTTTATTTTTTTCATTCTTTCATTTTTTTTTTCTTTTTTCCAGTATGTAAAAATATGGAGACGTAAATAAAGGTCTGTCGGTTCTTCCTACAGTAGAAACCAAAATCTCGACCCACCTCTATAAACAGACAGTCCTTTGACGTGGTGGAAATGGAAAACTGGGAACTGGTTGATCTACAAAAATCATCCATAAACCAAAACCCTCAAGAGATGGACGCCACACGCACCACCATCCTCTCAAAAAAAAAAAAAAAAAAAAAAAAAAAAAAAAAAAAAAAAAAAAAAAAATATATATATATATATATATATATATATATATATATATATATATATATATATATATATATATATATATCCTTGACGAAGAAAAATAATATGTCAAAGGCTCGTTTCCTTTAGTTTCTGCTGTGACGCTGTGTGCATGGAGAAGAATTTTTTTTTGTGTGTGTATGTGTGCGTGTGTGTGTTGTCTACTGACCCAAATGACACGCCATCACTAAACACTGATCCTTGGTTGAGGCTGCATCTCTTTCCCTCTTTCCCTCTCTCCACCTCTCTTCCAGCGTGGAGGGAGCAAGTGACACGTTGAATGTAATCACCTTTTTGATTGGTACTTAAGGCCTCAGGTACAGTTTACTTTCTATATATGACATTTAATTAATTTCTTTTTTTTCTATACAAGATATTCATGTAATAAAAATACTTTGAGACTTACGTATGATCAAAGTTGTCATTCAGGACATTAAATCATATTTATTTATTAATTTACTTATATATTTATCAATTCACTTATACTTCATTAAAATTCATCGAAGATATATATACGATTCTTGTTGAAAACGAACTCAACTTGTCACAAATTTGCTTACTACATTTTAAAACAATTCGATGCGATTAATACAATACAATACAATATAAGGCATATCCAACGTCTCTCTCTCTCTCTCTCTCTCTCTCTGTCTCTCTGTCTCTCTCTCTCTCTCTCTCTCTCTCTCTCTCTCTCTCTCTCTCTCTCTCTCTCTCTCTCTCTCTCTCTCTCTCTCTCTCTCTCTCTCTCTCTCTCTCTCCACAAATATGAACGCCAATACAAATATAACGAGAGAGTCCAGTTATTAATATCATCATTCCTCGAAAAAGTCATCTGATAGTCAATTACCACCTGTATAAAATTGGAAATACCCAAGAAAATAAACACTATTTGATGGCGTCAATATCCTCCTTCACATCTCACTTTAATGGAAACGAAAATGTAACTATTAATTTGTAGGATATATAATTTGTTAGTATAAGGACAGAGTTGAGTGATTGATTTCCTTCAGCTATTCAATTTGTCGGTGAAATTAATATCATTATTAAAGGTAACGTCAAGATAATTTTCTTATATATACAGGTAAAAAAAAAGTATTTACAACCATCTATTTTTGTCTCACGATATTTTTAACATCAAGAAAATATTACAACTCTTGTATCGCATGAGTTAGTACTAATTTTATTTTATTTTATAATAGTTTGAGTCTTTGTACCCTAACTATGGGACTGAGGTCGGGGTGATTTCTTTTATCTTTGGTTAGTTATGTTTAGTAACAACGCAAGCTATTTTCACAGAGTTCAAAGGAATCATCTTTCCAGCAATCAATAAATAAGATACGAAAAATTGTAGTACAATTTTAAACTCGTAATAAGTTTGCATCTTGGAATATCAAGAAGCGAGTCATCTTTCGCTATCACACTTATAAACGCTTTTCTTGTCAATATTATACCTTAAAATTATATCAAACAGTGTAACACGAAACACTAATTTTCCTAAAGGTGTTTATTAAGAGGGATCAGCATCTTATATAATTGATAATACGATATTCTTACATAAGGTTCCCGGAGAGTAGCAGCATCCCGGTGTGAGTTCCCTGCCAAAACAATACTATCCTATCCCGTTTTCTTCCCTGAGTCACCATCCCGCACTCACATATACACACACCTCTCTGCCTCACATCACCTCACTTCCATGCCCCGTCTGCTTCCATTATCTCCTACTCCTGCCGCGTCCCGTCCCGTCTCACCCCACCTTCCTTCCTCTCACCCTGTAGCCCCGTCCCCTTCCTACTCCTGCACTGCACCACCAACTTCTACATTCTAAAAGATAACTATATTAGGAAGCAAAACGTGTTATACGCTTTTGATAAACGGAGTACATCTGAATTTCACGAGTTTAATTAAGTTTGATTCGAATATAATACAATCAAGGCACCTAATGGGGACGTTAATTTGAGTCCTGGTGACGCTGGTGCAGTAGTTGACCTCCGTGTTAGCCCCCTTCCCCCCTTGACCCTGTTTAATTTAGTTTTTGATGCATTTGTTTAGAGCACAAAGCAACGCCTACAACTTTCCATGCTGTAGAAATTGTCGGCGCGAGACAGACCCAGAGAGATCACACCGTGTTTGTGTGTGTGTGTGTGTGTGTGTGTGTGTGTGTGTGTGTGTGTGTGTGTGTGTGTGTGTGTGTGTGTGTGTGTGTGGATGTGGGTGTGGGTGTGGGTGTGGGTGTGGGTGTGGATGTGTGTGTGTGTGTGTGTGTGTGTGTGTGTGTGTGTGTGTGTGTGTGTGTGTGTGTGTGTGTGTGTGTGTGTGTTGTGTGTGTGTGTGTGTGTGTGTGTGAAGGAACGAGAAGTCAAAGGGCAAAGTGGAGTACAAAAGAGTACAAAGGAAGAACAGGGAAACAAGAGACATAAGTGAAGAACAAAGAACAAGAAAGGAGAAGACAAAGGGCAGAGTGGAGTACAAATTAAGAACATAAAAGTAAGACATGAGTGAAGAACAAAGAACAAAGAAAAGAAGAAAAAGACAAAAGAGTAAGGTGGAAAAAGTATAAAATATATGAGCCGCCTAAGTAGAGACAAAACAAATATATTATAACCACCGCTTAGCTAATGTACAAGATTTATAGAGCTTGGTTTACCTGTTATAACTTTGGCTTAATTATCTTGAGCATTTACATACTTATTACAGCAGCCAACAGATAAATAACAGCAGCAATCCCAGAACCCACGTAAAGGTTGAAGGGGGAAGGGAGTGTCAGGGAAGGGGACGTGGGTTAAGGACGGTGTAGTTAGTTTATAAGGCTAGAGGGAGGATAGGGAGGAAGGGAAGGAAGGGGAAGGAAGGAAGAGGGAGTGGTTCTTTAGGCTTTTGGTAGTGGAGAGAGAAGGAGAGAGAGAGGTGAAGTTAGGTTAGGTAATGATGGTGGTGGTAGAAGACTAATATCATAGCCACGTCTCCACCTACACTACTACTACTACCACCACCACTACCATTCAGAGTCTAGGCCTTTCCGTCTCTGTCAGTCTGATGCGAAACTTCATTAACTTGTGTGGTGCAGGAGATCGTGTGTTCCTGTGGTTATCGGAAGACTAATTAATACTTTACCCCCAGATGTAAGTGACTTGGTTGTCGTGGAGGCTTTTCTTTGCCTCAGCTTGACAATAGAATCACATGCATTGGCCTTAGTGCAATTCCTTCATCCTCTTGCCTTGTCCAGTCTACCATGTGATGTCTGTGTTTCGTTAAGTAGTTTTGTGACTTTCCTTGTTTTCCACAGTTACGTCCTTCACTGGTCTGTCTTCGTATCCCTTAGACATTGTAATCGTCTGTGGATTTCTTACGATCGCTACAGTTTTCAAAGGCGAGGCAGCAGCAGGCGATGAGGTTATGTATACTCCTCCTTGAAGTCCAAATTAACCTTACATTCTGGGGGTCAGAAAACAATACTCCAAGAGAAGATAGCTATTTTCTTGTTCCTTGTACCAATATTTGTACTAGATTTAGGGTATTTTTTCTGCCAGGATCGGATCTTATGAGCTTCCTTCTCTCCTACACGTTGTCCCTGCTAGTCGCCCGTGGTATTTACTTGTATTTATTCCTAGTCATCATTTGCAGTAATTTTCCTTCTCTCTGTGTATTTGCTTCTCGTTGCCTTACTCATTTAAACCTGATTCATTGTTTTCCTATGGTTTTCACCTACATAGTCGGCCACACAAGCACACACAGTCGACGCGATACACAGCTATAACAGTTAACAATTTCCATTTGTAGATGAATAAATGCAACGCTAGGAAAGCTTCGTCGTTGTTCTGTTTCAGTTAAGAAGAAAATGTGCTACCGCTCTCTGTAAACACGAGGTCAGTCAACAAACACTGTCGCTGAACTTTTATTCTCCTCTATGAAAAGAAGACTGCCCGAGGGAAACAATAAAGAGAAAGAGAGAAAAGAACACTTGATGTCGCTCTTGAGGAGAAGTGGCGGAATTGAATAATTTGTACACGTGTAACAAAGAGTTTTATCTCCACCTAGAGTTATGGGATTTAGTTTGTGTTGTAATTACGGATTGGATGCACGTAACTCGACTTTCTTTTTACCTATTTACATAAAGATTTGTTTAATGTTGAGGTGTTATGTAGGAGTTTAAAGCTTTGTTAGAGGGAAGCGAGACGAGGAGCAGATAGAGAATCTTTGAAGGGAGCCGAAAAGATGTATCTAGGATTTTTTTTAATTAAGAGGATTAGGCGAGCCTCTACAGCTGGGGTCAGGGAAATTTTTTAAGACCAAGTATTTTCAAGGGAAGTTTGAGGCCTCAGGAGTGATATATTGCATACATATTTAGATCTACAGTTATGTAGCTCTACTAGGACGAAAGGAAGGGAGGATGGGCGACTGGTGCCTCCTACATAGACCACTGTTGTAGTTATTTAGTGAAGGTGAATCTTGTGTGTGTCTTCCTAAGTGTTTATATTCTTGAGAACATTGCTTTGGATAAAACTCTGCTTAATTTTATTGCTTTTTATACTCCAGGCTGAGAATAAGCGATGTCTTTTTGTGGAAATTTGCTTCGATCTTTTTCTAAATTATATAATTTCAGAGGTCCCAACTCAACGAAGATAAATATAAATGTATTTGTATATACGGCTTGATCATGTGTGTGTTGCGTGATGAAGTGTTGGCTGCAAGGCTTTCATTATCACTTTTTAATGTATTTGTGTTGTCCCTCGGCCTTTAACATGTACATAAAAAAAAAAAACTTTTCAC
>JAXIVD010009368.1:12500-15542 GCA_036785275.1 Cancer borealis | reverse complement strand
CATGTATTTGTTGATAGCATTTTTAGGCCCTTTTAATTAACTATTACTGTTGCAAGTGACGAACACAAACACGAACACGAACACACACACACACACACACACACACACACACACACACACACACACACACGTACACACGTCCACACGTACACACGCACACACGCACACACGCACACACACACACACACACACCACTTAGGCAATTGACTCTATGGTTGACCGGGGACAAGAAGGTGGAATCGCACACTATGAAGCGATAACACTGATAACATTAAGTGGTCGATAAGGGACTATATTTTTAGTATTCTATAATTTACCTTCAATTACGTGGCTCATCTTACACAGAAAACGTTCCTGTCACCCATGAAAGAAAACTAAACTCTTTTTGGGTAACATGTTTGATATTGATTCCCTTTTACTATAGCTTAGTAGAACGGGTGTTTTCTGCTCTTTCTTTTATATTCTATGTTTTTTACGTAAGCCCCATACTCTCGAGTTTTTATAATAAGTAACGTAAAATTTCATGCAAATTTCCACAACTCTGAATCTCATGAAAGTTGATACAAAGAGGTTTTCGGTCATGCTGAACTAGAATCTGGCCTTATTTTTTTATTACTCTAATATCAAACTGTATTTCAGCCTTGCTTGCCTAATAACAATAATTAATTAAGCATTATTTAACTTTACTGGCTGATGCTGGTCTTAAATGACAAAAATACATAAAGATGACCTACCCTAAACCTACACAATGTAAAGTATAAATGTTATTTTGGTTTCCATATCGTGAACTGTTATTGAATTAAAATCGATTAAAAGTTATTAAAAGTACTGTGTACATTCCTACATCTATACTTACATTCCAATTCCATTTCATTATAGCACAAAAGAATGCAAGTCTCTTACTCTTTCATGACTATTCTATACATTTTTGACGTAAACCTCATAATTTTCAAGTTATTCAAAGAAACATGATTTCAGCAAAGTAATTTACGTTGCAATGCATCTCCCACCCTTCACACCATGCTGTGAGTGTGTGTATGTCCTTGTGTAGGCTGGCTCTGTCACTCTCTCAGATTACAGAATTTCCGATTTTCGTTTCGTCGCAGAGTTTTGCGATGAAGTTGCAAAGTCGAACATCGATGTCATTTATGTATATTATGAATAGCAGATGTGCGAGAACAGATCCCTATAGGTGACTAATGGCCAAATATAAGGCAGAGCAATCAATAATGACACTGTGTTTTCTGTTGCTCAGCCAGTTGTCGATCCAATTGTACGCATTACCTGCGATCCCAATTTGCTTGATTATGAACATTAATTTATTATGGAAGTTTATCAAAGGCTATTTGTAAAGATAAACAATGTCTAACGATCTGCTGATGTTAATGATAGAATAAATAAAAATTTTAAAATGATAACAATAAACTAGATAAACATGATCTTTTGTACTGAAAGCCGTGCTTGGCGTCCTTGATCAGATAATAATTAATTTTTCAACCATTTTGCAAATTATGCACGTCAAGATAACGGGCCTGTGATTGTCAGACATCTTTTTTATTTCCTCATTTCAAGGTTGGAATGACTCTTTGGTGTCCTCCAATGGTTTGGGACTAACACTTGTTGTAGGGATTTATTAAATAGAGAATATTTACGCTTGTTTCTTTAAGAATTTGGGATAGAGATCTTCTAATTCAGGACTTTAATTTGTTTTTTATATTGTTAATTAGGTTTAATAGGTCTTGAGCTTATTACATGAACATGCATGCAATTTTCATTACTCTTACTAACACTAACATTACTTCTATCACAGAGATCGATCTGCCTACCACTGAAACATTACTGCTTGTATCATTAGTAGTAATGTCATTAGTGTTAATGCTATCACCAACTGAAGTCATTATTCAAAATTTTCTTCGTTCTTTGATTTATCTGTCACAAAGTTGTCCTTTAATAACCCAACACCACTAATGATATGCTTCTTGTTGTTTAAGTATCTATAAAACACCTTGGGATTATTGTTGCTCTCGTTTGCAGTATATTCTTTGTATTGAAGTTTTGCTGGCTAAACTATTTCTTTTAACTCGTAATAACAAAAATATATACAATAGTATCAATAATAATAACAAGAATAATAACAATAATAAAAAGTAAAAAATATATAGTTATATAGTTATGTACAGTACGAATGAAGCAATGAAATCTTGACTTGTAAGGAAGAAAAAAATGAAGGTTAGGTTTAAGCATACGTTCTCCAATCGTGAAGGTGGCTACGTCAAGGCAAGGACCAAAGCTGTGGGGTACGATTATTACATTCTTATGATTATAAGTACCACACACACACACACACACACACACACACACACACACACACACACACACACACACCCGGTGGTCTAGTGGTTAGGATGCTCGCCTCACAAGCGAGAGGTCGCGGGCTCAATACCCGCGCCGGGTAGGAGACATATGGACCAAGTCTCTTATAAGTGTGTGGTCCCTGTTAACCAAACAGTAATGAGGTACTTGATCTCAGACGGGATTTGTGACCCGCTTTCAGGGGGGAGAAAACAAATCTCCCATAAATAAAAAATATACGGCAGTGTCCCTTATCACTGTTCGGGTCGCTGTTAAACAGGGGTTGTTCGGCGCCTTACGGCTGCCAAGGGGTGGTCTGTCACCTCGAGTAGCATAGAAAAGGGGGGGGGGGGAATTCATGGGATACTTGTGTAAATTTGTCTGTGTAAATTTGTCTAGAATTTCAGCCTAACTGGCTGCCGCTATAAAGTAAATTAAATTAAACCGTTAATTATTATTATTATTATCACACACACACACACACACACACACACACACACACACACACACACACACACACACACACACACACACACACACACACACACACACACACACACACACACACACACACACACACACACACACACACACACACACACACACACACACACACACACACACACACACACACACACACACACACACACACACACACACGAGTGCCAATGGTGATAAGCAATGTAGTGC
>JAXIVD010009368.1:0-7500 GCA_036785275.1 Cancer borealis | reverse complement strand
GCAATGATAATGAAATACATGATACGTTTAGTGTGAGATATTGTTGATCAGCGCTGATGCATCTTGTCCCCGCTGTAGCCGGGGCGTCTCCACCTAACTCTGCTATATTGAACTCAAGGAAACAGAAGGAGATATCGTTTCAGACAGTGGTTTTAAAATAGAAATCCTAATGATAAGCGAACTATTTTGTCTGTGATAAGATAAGAAAATAAGCAAACCATTTAATATTGGTGCCTTGAGCTAGTAAATAAATGCACAGGTGTATATGTGTGTATCCTTGTGTGTATGCTTGTGTGTGCGACTACTACCTAACATCTATTGCATAAATTGTGTTGTTTACTTGTCTATGTATTGCAGTGTTGGAATACGTGTCGAGTGAGTACCGGACTGTCATGGCTAACGTGCCTATCATGGTGTTCCTAACGGCGGGCCTCTGTGCGATGCCCTGGATGGCGGTGTATCTGGCAGATTGGTCACTGTTTGCCCTCGCCATGCATGTACCGCAGCTCCTGACCCTGTTCTTCATATGGTACGTGTGTGTGTGTGTGTGTGTGTGTGTGTGTGTGTGTGTGTGTGTGTGTGTGTGTGTGTGTGTGTGTGTGTGTGTGTGTGTGTGTGTGTGTGTGTGTGTGTGTGTGTGTGTGTGTGTGTGTGTGTGTGTGTGTGTGTGTGTGTGTGTGTGTGTGTGTGTGTGTGTGTGTGTGTGTGTGTGTGTGTGTGTGTGTGTGTGTGTGTGTGTGTGTGTATACATAATTATTCTTCATTTAGTAAGTGAAGTGGGAGAGAGAGTGAGTGGGGGAGAGAGTAAGTGTGTTGGAGAAATGATTTGTCAGAGATAAGGGATCTATTAGTCAACTGGATCTCAACACGCAAGACAGTCAGTCATGGGGTACACAGGGTTACACAGTGTGGGAATAAAGAAAATAAGTTAAATCAAGTTAACTCAATAAAGTGAATAAGTGAGTGCAATAAAAAGATCAGTGAGTGAGTGAGTGAGTGAGTGAGTGAGTGAGTGAGTGAGTGATTGTTCCTTTCCACAGTGTGGTGCCAGAGTCTGCTCGGTGGCTGCTGAGTCAAGGAAAGATTGACAAGACCATCAGCATCATTAGAAAGGCAGCGCGGATCAACGGCAAGACACTGAAGCCGGGTGTCATCCAACATTTCACGGTAATGGTGAAGGTGGCGATTCAAGGTGATTCAATAATAACCCCTCAACTAGGCAGCTATAGACCACATAGTTCTGCTAGGGTTAACGAGAGAGTGTTTCCCCTCTCACCAAGAAGCTGCCGTGAGCTGATATCAAGTTCGTAACATTTAGGCGGTCACTTAAAAAATCTAACCCGCGCTACTAACGGGCGGAGGCCAACCATCTAAGGTCTTCCTGAAGCCTACCGGCGCCATGGGTAAAAGATTAAAAAAAAAAAAAAAAAATTACTACATCTACTTCTGCTGCTACAGTGTACAATCATCTACTATTACTATCACCTCTTAGCCCTTACGAGTCACACACAACTTATCAATTGACTCAGCTTGGCTTTGTATTAATTCACCTGAACGAGACCAATAAGATACTCTAAAATGAAGCCTTTATAAGGTTTATAATGATAGCTACTGACAGGAGATAACATCAAATATATATTCCTCATTTAAGTAAACATAAACACAACCACACAGCATGATCTCCTTATCTACTGTATCTGTATTATCAGTTTACCAACCCTTAGCTCCTTCATCCTTCCTTCTTTACCTTCCTTCCTTTCCACTTTAACTTATCTTATCTTTACTGTCTTCTTCCTTCAATTTAAGCTTCAATCCTCTGTTTTTCTCCCTTATCTTTCCTCTCCTCGTTTCCCGAACCCTTTCTCTATCTTTTTATTTTTTCTACTCACGTATCTCTCAACTACCTTCTCCCACAGGCCTTCGGGGAGAAACAAGCAGAGAGCAACGACCATTCTGTGGGGATTTTAGACCTCGTGAAAACACCAGTACTGAGAAAACGCTTCATTGTCCTATGCATCATGTGGTAAGAGAGAGAGAGAGAGGGAGAGAGAGACAAAAAAAAAAGTGAAGGGAAATAAATAAGGCCACGACTGAAAAAACACCACACACACACACACACACACACACACACACACACACACACACACACACACACACACACACACACACACACACACACACACACACATACACACACACACACACACACACACACACACACACACACACACACACACACACACACACACACACACACACACACACACACACACACACCTTTTCACCTTCCCTCCCCCTACAGGATGGTGATTATTCTTGCCTACGACGGACACATTCGCAACACGGAGAACATTGGACCTAACCACTTCGTCACCTTCACCATCGTGGGCGCCGTGGAGTTCCCTGCTGACCTTCTCACCATGTTGACCTTAGAGAAGTTAGGTCGTCGTCACACCACCGTCTGGAGTCTCATCCTTAGCGGCACCATCTGTCTTATAATTGCTGTAGTGCCTCAAGGTAATTTGTGGATACGTAATAAGCTCGGTTATGTATTCTAACTTAAGGCGTTTGCTAATAACTAAACTACTTCATCTAATATTCTTCCTAATGATGATAAGCCCAAATTTTATGTTCCTTCCCGGCAGAATACTCCTTGACGGTGCTTGCGTTGGAGGTAGCAGGACGCTTTCTTATAACGATGTCAATAAACGTTGCCCAGCAGTATCCCGTGGAGGTTTTACCCACTGTAGCGCGTGCCCAGGGTTCAGGGGCCATCCACACCCTAGGCTACGCATCAATCTTCCTCGCACCCTACATAATCTACCTGGTATGAAAGGGTGACTCATAAGTAATTCGTTATAATTGGAATAATGAAGATGATGGATAGGATATAGGCTCCTTGTTTTCTCTCCTCACCCTAACACTTTCCCTTCTCATCCCTTCTCCATACACTCCTTCACTTCCTTTAACGTTCTTCTTCTTTACTCCTTCACTTCCCTTCACGTTCTCCTTCTTTACTACAGTCTAAGGTTGAGTTCGCTATTCCCTTCATCATCCTGGGTTTGGTGTCCATCGCGGGCGGCATTGTGTGTGTGATGCTGCCGGAGACTCTGGATCAAGACCTGCCAGACACCTTGATGGACGGCGAGACCTTCTTCACCAACCAAAGCTGCTGCTACAACCCCTGCGGCAGGTGGGTGTCGGGAAGGGTAAAGAAGGAGCATAGGAAAATAGGAAAGAATGAAGAAAGCCATGAAAGAAGAGAGGAAGAGTTGAATAGTATAATATAGATAGGAAGAGAAAGATAGACATGCAATTTTAGACGCTCGGCAAACCACGGAAGTGTCCCAGGAGGAGGAATGATAAATTTAGAATAATGATCTTGTTCCAGGACTCTCTCTCTCTCTCTCTCTCTCTCTCTCTCTCTCTCTCTCTCTCTCTCTCTCTCTCTCTCTCTCTCTCTCTCTCTCTCTCTCTCTCTCTCTCTCTCTCTCTCTCTCTCTCTCTCTCTCTCTCTCTCTCTCTCTCTCTCTCTCTCTCTCTCTCTCTCTCTCTCTCTCTCTCTCTCTCTCTCGACTAATTCCCTTTCCTTTTCACAGGTCTAACACACTTGCCAAGAAGGATCTACTCGACGAGGAAGAGAAATTTACTTGCGCTTTATAATCCTCGTGATTCTTAACTTCACCGAGTAATTCTTCACTCTGAAAGTCATCACTAAGACACTCGACTCCCCTTCACCCTCACAGCTGCTGCTAACCTGGTCTCGGCGGTGTTAGAGTCAAGGCGCAGAGATGAAAAAGCAGAGCAGTTAAGGGATGTACCGGCAAGTGAGTGAGTGAGTGAGTTGTGTGTCGCAAAATGGCGCATCGACTATGGTTATAATCATTTATATATCAAGTCTAGTACAAGAGGTCTCGGTCTTGGCCTGGTGGAAGGAGACTGCGACCTATGTAACTCTTTGTGTATTGACTGAACGCACATTAACATTAAGCTCGTGTAAGTAAAGGAAAAGACAATGATTGAGTATTTTCTCATCCACCACGATATTGTAAAGTTTTTCCAGTATTACAATTTTTTTAATAATATTAGGAATTTCTGATATGGTTCTTGACAGTGTATTAAATCTCCATGTATTTCAACTTGCCAAAGAAGCTCTTGGTGATATAAGGGACCATAAAGGTATAGCTTCTAAGGCTTTGTGAGGAGATCAGAGAGTAAGTGTTAGGTGCATAGGAGCTGACCTTTTGCAGCGTCCTTATATTCTTATATTCTTACTGTTGAATAGCAAGGAACAGATTACCAAATGTCTTCCTTAACTGACACAAAATTGATAAGTGCCAATTACTCCTCCTTGTGGAACCTCATATTGTGCCTTATAAGCAATGATATTTAAGAATTGCTTTCACTATGTATAAGAAAAAAGGTAACGAGAGGAGATTCATCAATTACTAACCAAAGAGTCTTATACATTTAGTTCTATTTTGTATTGTCGGAAAAAACCTGCTGATTTTCTTTATGGTCTGCTTCTATTCGTATCACATTGACTCTCAAAGTTCTACGATATCAGGTGATTTATAAAGAATGAAATGTGTTTGAGTACAATGTTGTGCCCTTTGCTATTTCTTTTAGTAAGGAATATTTGTGTGGTACATCAATAACATCAATAACTATGAAATTGATGAAAGTGCCATTCTGATATGAAATGGCAGACCTGTGTATTGTAAAATTGATCCGGTCAACTTTTACGTCTAATAATTCTTAACCAAAAGCCAGACATTGTTTCAAGGACGGTCTCATCGTGAAATATCAGCAGGATTTCCTTGGCAGACAAACTTTTATACACATAGATTAATTAACCTGTGTAAGCATCTGTTGAACTTACGGGGTTTTATAAAACTTAGGGTTTTTATAAAGTTCTATTTTTCCATATTCATAGCATATATACTGTTATCCGTCCGCAAATAAACTTTTAATAAACAACAATGAGTCTTTTAAGGATGAGTCAACCTACTTACTATACCTACCATAACTAACACTATCTGTAGCAGCGAGTCGTGTTTTATAAGCATTACTGAGACATATACAAGGCTATACCTTACCTCACCTTTATAATTACCTAATCTAAGCTAACCTAACCTAACAACTAAAGCCTTTTATGAAGCGTCAAAATATCATGTACACTTTTTACATGTCTACTTAACTACGACCGTTCATTCATTCACCAACACACTACACACTACACACTACACATTACACACTAGATACACTCAATGTCTCTTCGGTGCACTCTATTTCATGACCTCGCGTACACGTGGTATCATCGTTAAGGTAATAATGTATGTACACCTGACTAATTACCTCCAGCTGTGATATATAGTGACACGCTCCTTTCCAAACTAAATATATGGAGGTGGTTTAGGGTTTTACATCGTCAGTGTCACTTCAGGAAGGAAAAAAATAAGCATGAAATATTTTGTTAATGAATAATTTAAAAGTCAATAAATCGTGTCTAATGGAGGGAGGAAAAGGAAGATGAGGAGAAGGAGAGGGAGGGAGGGAGGAAGGGAGGGAGGGAGGGAGGGAGGGTGGAAGGGAGGGAGGGAGGGAGGGAGGGATAGAATAAGGGGGAAGTACGAGGAGGAGGAGTAAGAAGAGGAGGAAGAAGAGGAAGAGAAGGAAGAGGAGGAGGAGGAAGAGCCACATATAAGCATCAGTGCACAGAGAACCTCACATTTGCTCTGCAGCCACAGGTACGAAATTATATATATTTTTTTGTTTTCATTCCTCAAAAATTCGATATCTCTCTCTCTCTCTCTCTCTCTCTCTCTCTCTCTCTCTCTCTCTCTCTCTCTCTCTCTCTCTCTCTCTCTCTCTCTCTCTCTCTCTCTCTCTCTCTCTCTCTCTCTCTCTCTCTCTCAATATACATAGAGCTGGTCTCCTTTATTCTTGTTCCTTCCTCTTTCTTTTTCCGGCCTAACCTTCTCTTCATTTGACGTTTCTAATTAATCCTTGTTAACTTTTTTTTCCTTCCCTGTAGCCATGACTAACCTGATCTACATGTTACAACGACCCCTCGCGGCCGTTCTCTTGCTCGTATGGATTTGGTCTTCACCGATTACGGGTAAGACTGATACAAAAACTCTTACATGTATTTGTGTATCATGATATTAATAATAACAGTAAACGGTTTCATGATAACAGATGTGCAGAACACGAGCTGAAAATATACAGTAGGGAGAATATAAGTGTGTGTGTGTGTGTGTGTGTGTGTGTGTGTGTGTGTGTGTGTGTGTGTGTGTGTGTGTGTGTGTGTGTGTGTGTGTGTGTGTGTGTGTGTGTGTGTGTGTGTGTGTAAGTAATACATCCATACTCGAGTCAGGTATGGTACATCTATAATATTGTCTCGTCACAACCACCACGCACCACGCACCACCACCACCACCACCACCACCACTACCACTACCACCACCACCACCACCACCACCACCACCACCACACTCGGCCAGGCAACACAGGTGGGCAGCAACAACACCTCAGGAACATTCAAGGTGAAAGCCAATTAACACCTTCAATTCATACACACATAAACACACACGCAATAAAGACAAAACAATGAGCACACTCTGTTTCCTAAAATGAGGAGGATGAAGGGAAGGAGAGCGAGATGAAGAAGATAAAGAAGATAAAGAAGAAGAAGAAGAAGAAGAAGAAGAAGAGGAAGAAGAAGAAGGTCATGCATACTAGGACATAATCTGTGTCATGAAGTAAATCTTATCACATAATCACTATAGGCACAAGATAACGTTTAAAATACCATAAAAAACATCAACGGGCAACTCCAGGTTTGGAGTTGCAAACAAATATATTCTCTACTGTGACGCCTTAAAATACTTCTGCTGCCTAAAATAGCTACGAGCAACACATCTAATAATACACTTATCTGGCTGCCAACACACGCGGTGGAAGTTTTTACCAAGACTAACACAGACAAACACATGCATTGAACACTCGCCTCTAAGTGTATGTCATTACTATATAACGAAAAACATGTATAATAATGAATGGTGATGGATTCTACACTATTTACTGAGGAGGTAAGATAAGATAAGACATGTGTATTTATAAATGCTTTTTCCTTCTCTTATCTCCTTCAGGAAACACCACAGTCACAGTCAATCCAACTCCCAACAACACCCATGACCTCAACCCCACCATCCCCAACACCATTACCCCCAACCCCACCCCCATCCCCACCACATGGCTCCCCAATGACTCCTGCTGCTTCGGCAACACAACACTGCAACACGGGGACACGGTCCTTGAGCTGCCGGGGTGTTGCATGCGCCTCGTGTGTTGCTTCGGCGAGATTGTGAAGAGCAACAGGGTGTCAGTTATGCTTTTATACCGAGGCCACGACCCTTGCCACGACGACAACGACGATCATGCCTGGGACAACACGACCATGACACACACTCGATATTATGACTACTCCTACGCTAG
>JAXIVD010009367.1:2500-15545 GCA_036785275.1 Cancer borealis | reverse complement strand
AAGTAATATTAAAACTACTAATGTTAAAACTAATAATAATAATACTTTTTTATCCCTTCTGTGTATTCTTCCTCCCTCTCTCTTTTTTCCCTTCAGATTTTTGCTGAAATGCAATAAACGTGTTATTTATATGAAAGAGAATGAAAGAAAGAAAGAAAGACTGTCAGTGGCTCAGCGTGGGAGGTGTTGTGACGGGAGTTGTGGGCGGCAGGTTGGGGGAGGATAGGTCAAAAGTCACAGATCAAGGTCAGGTCAAGTTTTCTTATACATTACTCCGTTTGACCTTTCTCACTTTAACTAAATAAGTAGTGAGTTGGGTCAAGTCAGACCTCTTCCCGACCTGCATATTCAGCGTTTTTTTTTTCTCTCTCTCTCTCTCTCTCTCTCTCTCTCTCTCTCTCTCTCTCTCTCTCTCTCTCTCTCTCTCTCTCTCTCTCTCTCTCTCTCTCTCTCAGTAAAAAAAACTTAATATAAACAGCTTGTAACTATAAGGAGGAACTAATGAGAGACAATACCAATGTTAAGTTTCCTAAGGTTCTTTTGCCAATTAGAGTGCGACGGTTTTTTTTACACTTATAATACTTTCACCCCACCACTGTTAATTCATAATAATTTGATATAGACAACACCATGTATTAATTGTCGTAGCTTTAGTTGAATATTTTAAGTAATTATTGATACGCTAGCTGTTTTGTTGATGTAATTAACGATGTATTAGTAAATATTGGTCATCAGAGTGGTGTAAGGTAAGGTTTGTTTCATCCTCAATAATCTTCAATATACCTGCCACCTCCAGCACACTTGTAAAGAGGAAAGGTGCACAGGTGAGGCCAGAGAACCTCTTATGATATCTTACTGAGGCCTATACCTGCTCGTTATGGTGTAAAGGTGTATTACGGCGTAGCACACACACACACACACACACACACACACACACACACACACACACACACACACACACACACACACACACACACACACACACACACACACACACACACACACACACACACACACACACACACACACACACACACAGTAAAGAGGTGGTGGTGTGAGCTTCATTTAACAGGTGATGTACAAGCAAGAGAGAGTTAGAATGTTGAAATGGAAGACATTGCAGCTCGAATACTTAATAGGACTTGATTGATTCAGATAGATTAGTCTTTGAAGAGAATGTGTATTAATTTATCATTTTTCTTTCTCGTTTGACAAACTTCCAGGATTTTTTTAGATACGGAACATGTCTCTCTAGATTGACGGTCATATACTTACCATGTTGCATACAAAATATATGCCTTACGTAGGTTACAGATTATGGGACGAACATAAATACTGGTTAATTACTGGTTAAATCGACATTTTGGTCCAAATTACGATTATTTAAGCCTATGTTCAAAGCTTTGGTTTCTTCCATAAGCTTACTAGAGAAAACGTATTTTGACAGGAGCTGTTTTATTTTTTATTATAGTTTGGGGGTGTTTAAGTGTATTTGGGGGTAGAAAGTGTGTTTTTTTGGGGGTATATGTGTTTATTGGGGGGTATATGTGTTTTTTGGTATGTTTGGATGTGTGATTGGGTGTAGAAAGTGGGTGTTTGAGTGTGTTTAGGTGTGTGTTTGGATGTGTGTGTGTGTGTTGAGTGTGTTATTTATGTTATTTTTCAAGTTTCTGTAACAATTGTAGATTTTTTATTTTATCGCCCAAAATTTTTCCGTGTAAATTTGGTCGAATGTGTTTTTGCCAATTTACTCGGAAAATATTTGTCGTACAGCAATAATGTATAGATGTTAATATATTACGTTTGATATTGTCTATCTAATGGTGAAATCATATTTAAAATATACTTTATAGTTTAGTAGAAAATTGAAGTTTTGTTGAAATTTTGTCAAAAAAACTAATATAGTATTTTCTCAGTTACTAATGTACCGATTTCATTTGACTATAACTCAAAAGTACGGCCGTCTCATGCTCTTTGTTTACTATTATATAAGTTTTTTACGTAAACCTCATAATTTTTGAGTTATTTAACAAAACGTAATTTCCTTTAAAAAATCTAAGGGAGTTGCCTTGAAAATTTCATGAAAATTTTGACAACTCAGAATCTCATGAAAATTTATACATATAGGATTTCAAGGATAAAGAACACGAATATAGACTCAAATTTAGGCTAAGAATTTTTTTTAATAGGGAACGAGATCAGTGTAGCTTGCGATGTGTTTTGACATTGCTCTCCTGAAGGAAGTGAGGTTGTTGCAAGATGAAGAAAAAGAATAAACTGCAAAGCCACCAAACAACTCAATTAATTTTAGATTTATCAACAGTAAAAGAAATGTAAAGAAAACCATTAGATCATGAACACATTGTTTTTATTTCATTACACTACAAACACGGAAGGTAAATGAAACACTGTATTTCAATCACTTCTCAACACACCGCTGACACCATTTGTTACAGACACCAGCTGCCTCTTGCACCACATATAGACACACACACACACACACACGCACACACACACGCACGCACGCACGCACGCACGCACGCACGCACGCACGCACGCACACGCACACACATGATAAACCACATTGTTATGACTGAAAGGCCTCATTTAGCTTATCTATACTTGGCATCTCTCATCAAGAAAGTGTCATTACCGTATACAACATGTTATACAATATTCCTCCTCTTCCTCCTCTTCCTCTTCCTCCTCCTCACTGAGCCTCCACCCCTCTATACAGATAATTTTGCTTTGTGTTGATCCATGGAAGTACAAACATCATTCCTACATCGTGAAATCGGTTATGCAAACTCCATTAGGATATAGTAGTGGCGGCAGCGATGATAAGAAAGTAAGAAATTGATACATATACAGTTAGCTGCTTACGCTGAAAGGAGAAGAAGGGTAGGAAAGGGAATGCTAAAACTAGAGAAAATAATTATGCTTATATAAAAAAAAAATAACGGAAAATATGGTTTTAGATAACTCAGGTATCTCGTGGTGCTTTTTTTTTTTTTTTTTGTACAACAGTTAGAGGTGGAAGGTACGAAGTCGATTCACACTGAGCCGCGAACAACACATGACACCCTAACACATTAGTTCAAACGCTGGCTTCACACCCTCACACAAGAATCCAGGGTGAGGAAGGGTGCGGGGCGGATGGTGAGGAACTGAAGGTGGTAAAAAATAATAAATCACCCTAAAATACACCTTTGACTAGAATTCACTTACAATATACGAAGATTACGTCACATCACCTTGCGTCACCCTAGCAAGCGTCACCCTAGGCACGGTAACACATCTTTGGAACGGAATTTTCACGTTATCTAGGCACACAACATCACTTCTAAGGCAGCTTAACTCCCTCCTGTCTCCCTTTGGCGGTGATCATAACATTTGATTTATTTTGTATCTATTATTAATATGGCATTTCTTTTTTCTCGCATTTTAAAAAGGAAACTATTATTTGCTTTCCATTTTTCTTTTCTTTTTCTCTTATAAGGCCATTTTTTCTTCCTCTTCTACATTAACATATATATTTTGTTTTCTTTATGGCGTAATTATGTCGCACTAATTATTTTTGTCGTTGTTTTTACATTGTTTTCTATGGAATCTCAAAGGTATACTTTTCCCTTTATACTTAGAAATAAATGTATCGCGAGGAAGATTAGCTTGTCAAGATGCGACCAGCGCCATGGATTATAATAGTTGTAGTAGTAGTAGTAGTAGTAGTAGTAGTAGTAGTAGTAGTAGTAGTAGTAGTAGTAGTAGTAGTAGCACCCTTCCCTCCCTCTTAGCAGCCCTTCACACCTCCTCATCATCAGAAAGCAGCATCCCTTTTGATGGCTCTGCTTCCAGGTGTGCGAGGTGTGGGTGGCTGTGTGCCTTCAGGTGGTGGTGGAGGTTGTGGTACAGGACGGAGGGTGCCATGGCCTTCACCCTCAGGTACACAAGGGTGCCAGTGATCACCATAACCACGAAGACAGTCGCGTTATGCCATGCGAAGAGTAGCGTCACCAGCATCATTTGGCGGTGGTCCTCCTGACTCCATTCCTCGCCCACTGGAGGGTACAGTACGAACCCAATCTGATAGAACCATGTGCCCTGGAAAGGATAAAGACGTAAGATAATGAACACCGATGAAAACACAGAACTTCTATCAATATAGAAAGGCCAAAATATCAATCTTCTAGTGGCTTTCAAAATGTCTAGAAAAATGATTGATGAAAAAAAACAAGATATTGATAATAATTAGCGTTTGTATGATTTCTGTTGGTGTATTTTCCGATAACCCCGACAACTACAACAGTTTATAACACTCCTACACCCCCGAAAGTAGACCAAGAGCCGTATCCACACCCCGATAGTCCCCCGAGAGGCTAACCTGTAGTAGGATAAAGTAGGCTCGACACAAGGCTGGTACTACGTTGTTTTTGTAGCACATCTCCAACACGATTGAGACAGCACACGCCACCACCACGAAGAACAACAGCATGTGTACCTGTGTGGTGGGGAAGGAAAGGTGGAAAGGTGTACTCGTTAGCACCTGTGAGTAATTAGCACCTGCATATGCTTTGATTAGTGTTGATGTGTAGGTGTGTTCGTCAGCACCTGGAATTAATTAAGGAGGTAAACTTTTAATTTGTTTCGTGTACATCAGTGTTAGATTCAGTGTTGTTTTTACCCTTTTGTTTTCTAATCCTGTTTCTCTTCCTCTCTTTCTTTATTATCAATCATCATCAGTCATTTCATACCCCCTTCTAAGTCTATCATCACTGATCTTAATCTTATTCTATTTATGCAACTGTTCCATTCTTTTCTCCCCTTTCCTCTATTCTCTTCATCTAATATTCACTCTTTTCCTTCCCCCATCACGTCTTTCCACTTCCTCCCATTGTCTAATAGCATTCCCCTTGTCCTTACTCTAATCCTTCCTATGGCTAAAGTCACCTACATCTATTTTATTCTCCGCACATTTATTCTACTACACATCTTCTCTTCCCACCTGTACATCCATTGGGGTTCTTCCGTGCAGGTGGTAAAAGAAGAGCAACGCCTCCATTCCAAAAGCCAACGCCCCTGAGAGGAAGTCGAGGTCAGGCGGGGAGGCGAGACGATAGTGTAGAAGAACCTCAGCGGCGCCGTGGAGGCCGAAGAAGAAGAACATAGTGGTGTGTTGAGCGTTGCCGAGCTGAAGTGTGTTATTCTTGTCGAACCCCGTCGCTACCTCGCCTGTGTTGGGGTTGAGGAAGGTCATAGGGTGTTAGGTGGGGATGTGTGTGTGTGTGTGTGTGTGTGTGTGTGTGTGTGTGTGTGTGTGTGTGTGTGTGTGTGTGTGTGTGTGTGTGTGTGTGTGTGTCTGTCTGTCTGTCTGTCTGTCTGTCTGTCTGTCTGTCTGTCTGTCTGTCTGTCTGTCTGTCTGTCTGTCTGTCTGTCTGTGTGTGTGTGTGTGTGTGTGTGTGTGTGTGTGTGTGTGTGTGTGTGTGTGTGTGTGTGTGTGTGTGTGTTTCAGTGTGTTTCAGTGTGTGTCAGTATGTCATGTTAGTGAGATGTGTTTCTGATATCAAAGGGTTAGGGTTCTCTCTCTTTCTCTCTCTCTCTCTCTCTCTCTCTCTCTCTCTCTCTCTCTCTCTCTCTCTCTCTCTCTCTCTCTCTCTCTCTCTCTCTCTCTCTCTCTCTCTCTCTCTCTCTCTCTCTCGCTGGTGACCTTTTCCTTACATAACTCCGAGAAACCATGATTTACTCACACTTAGGGTTAGAATAATATATGACAGAGAGAGAGAGAGAAGAAAATCATCAACCATCATCAATAACTCCAACACAAATACGATGAGAGAACAGAACCACAATAGCAGACCAAGAGACCTATAGTAGTAGCAAAACCAAAAGAAACCCAAGAAGATCAAGAACAAGATTAAGAAGAAGAAAAAACATATAAGAATCACAAGTAAACTAATACTCACCAATCATCCCCAACACCGAGGCTGCAATCTTCAGGAAACCCTCAAGAGGTGTGTTAGGACAGCAGGCACAGACGAAGGAAGACGTGTTTAGATACAACGACCTTCCCTTCTCCCCAAGAGCCATTGCCGCCCTCTGACACATGAAGTACTTGAGGAATACTTGATACACATACCACGCCCCAAAGATCCCAAAGAAACTCCCTGGTACGACGTGGCCAATGAAGGATCCCATTTTGGTGTAGTTTGTGAAGGTGTTGCGTCCGGCCGCTGCGTCTGGCTCTGTTGAGGGAAAGTTTTTGTTATACTCTTTTTTGGGGGAGAGAGTTGAGGGAGTGAAAAGGCTGTTGGTGCTTCTTTTTCTTTTTTTTGTGGGTGTCTGTGTGTTTGTAAGAGAAGGAATTGTGTTGTGTGATTTTTTTTTTTTTTTTTTTTTTTTTTTCTCTCTCTCTCTCTCTCTCTTTCTCTTTCTCTTTCTCTCTCTTTCCCTCTCCATGTTTTCTTTCCCTTTGGACACACTTTGGAGTCTTTCTTCTTCCTATTTTTCTTCTCTACTTCTTTTTATTATTATTATTCTCCTTCTTCTTCTTCTTCTTCCTCCTTCAAGTCGATAGGAAGAAACAAGGCCACGTGAGTCTATGTATATTTGACGAGACTTAACCCGTATTTCTCCTGGACATACCGTTTACCTAAGTGAATTATGGCATATTTGAAGAGGGTTGAGATGTATTTCCTCACCTCCTATAATTTACACGCGGGGACAGGCTTCCAAAGAGGAGTGTTTCATGCGGCAACTCTTTCCTAATTGTAGTATCCTCAGTGGCAAATCCAGTAAGTGTTCATGGTTCGTTTAGAATGGCTCTTAATGCCCCCTCCGTCTGGCTCCTTCAGGAATTTAAAGCAATATGTTTTTTTGATGTTGTGGCGATAGAAAAAGTTAGGTGATAATAACTCTACTTTATCATGTTTATTGCTTAGTATTGGAATTATGGTTTGGGTGTGTCTGTTTGTTTTTGTTTCTCTCTCTCTCTCTCTCTCTCTCTCTCTCTCTCTCTCTCTCTCTCTCTCTCTCTCTTCTCTCTCTCTCTCTCTCTCTCTCTCTCTCTCTCTCTCTCTCTCTCTCTCTCTCTCTCTCTCTCTCTCTCTCTCTCTCTCTCTCTCTCTCTCTCTCTCTCTCTCTCTTTGCGTCATGGAATATTCTTTATCTTCTCTGTCTTTCCTCCCTTCCTTCACCTTCCCTCCCATCCTTCCCTTTCTTCTCTCCCAACCTCCTCCTTCCTTTCTCCATCTCTCCTCACTCTCTACCCTTCTTTCTCTCCGCACTCTTTTTTTTTTCCTCTAGGCCTCTCTATTATCCCTGCCTCCTCCTGTCATTCCTTATATATTGATTCTATGGGGGAGATTGCAAGGTAAGATAGAAATATAATATGAATAAAAGAAAGGAATAGCAACACGCAAAGGTTTCTCGTCCTCCTTATATTTTTCTTTCTTTATTTTATTTTTATTTTTTTCTTTTCTTTCCCTTATGAGTAATTTATTTTTTCCTCAGTCCACGTTATATAATTGTTTTCCTTTTTCCTTAATTATCCCTTTATTGGCTTCCCTCCTCTCGTTTCTGATTAGTTTTTTCTCTTTTTCCTTGTTTTTTTCTCTTCAATTGTATTTCGTTTTTTCATTATATATTTTTTTTCTAATTTTTTTTATTCGTTTGCAAGTTTGCTTCGTTTTTTTGGAGAGGTAAAAGAAGGAAAGGATTTGGGAGAAGAATGGGAAAAAAAAGGATCCAAACAAAAATAATATTCGAAATGAGGTAAAAGGGAAGGAAAGGTGTACAAGAAATAATGGAAGAAGGATAGAAGGATTATTTATGACCCAGTAATAGCAATTTTTTCCCCTCCTTCTGTATGTCAGTGTATGGTAGAAGGAAGAATAATGGATGAAACTTTCTCCTTCTTCTTCTTCTTCTTCTTCTTTTTCTTCCTTCTCCTCCTCCTTTTCCCTCTCTTCCTCCTCCATTTAGAATTTGGTCAAATATTTATCAGAATAATTTAGTAGAATGACATGTATGTGTATGTTACGATGACATATTCTACTGGAAGTTTTCTGATATATATATATATATATATATATATATATATATATATATATATATATATATATATATATATATATATATATATATATATATATATATATATAGAGAGAGAGAGAGAGAGAGAGAGAGAGAGAGAGAGAGTTAAGTATCGGCACTCCCTTCCTTAGTGACAGTCTCATCGACGATCACTCCCCCCTCCTCGTTTGCTCTAATAAGCGTTAAAGACACGAACGACGCACCTCGAGACTCAGACTCAGACTCAGACCGAGACTCCTAGCAACAATAATAACAACAATAATAACAACAACAACAGTGTTAAAAATTTATACAAACAACAATTACTACTATTTAGAAAAAAAAGCAAACTATAATTACAACAACATCTACTACTACTACTACTACTACTACTACTACTACTACTACTTCTACTACTACTACTACTACTACTACAAGTCAAACAACATCAACACCAGGAAAAATAAATAATGGACATCACCATATATATCACCACCTACTAAATCAAGAAGAAAATTTGGCTGTATCTTATTTTTCAACGCACCTTCCTCAATATAAGTGGATTTGAGCACTATCCACATGTAGTAATAGTAGTAATAGTAATAGTATCAGCACCGTTAGTCCCCCATCGTGTCCCCTAAAAGATGTATGGTCCAGACGCAAAATGACGTCACATTTGTCAACACTGAGCCCACCACCAATGAGAGCAACGCGGCTTGGTAACAGTCTCAGCCTCTCACTCCACACTACTGACGATGGTTTCAGGAATCCCTCGCTGGCCTGACATTTGCCTTCCTTTGTGGGGGAAGGGATGAAAGGTCCAAGATATGACGTCACTGAAACCTGACTCTTTAGTTGGTGATGTAATTGTGACCACGAGCTGCTATTGGCTGGTGATGTCATGGAATTCTCGTGCTGCTATTGGTGTTTGGTCTGTGAGTTCTGATTTTTGATTGGGTGAATAAGAAATGGAGATGTAGTGTATAAATAGTTTACTTTTAATGTTTGATTAATTTTATGTTATCGTGCAGGTATCGTGTGTGTGTGTGTGTGTGTGTGTGTGTGTGTGTGTGTGTGTGTGTGTGTGTGTGTGTGTGTGTGTGTGTGTGTGTTCTTATGACACATGAGTAGGATAACAAATAGCCAATTAAAGCTCACACACTCACACACACAAATACACGCACGCACGCATGCAGGTCACTCGATGCTCATACTTTTTTCAACCTCTGAGTTCCAATTTGTCTTCCCCTCCGCCTCCTTTCTTTGTTAGTGTTATTTTTTTCTTCTTTGTGAGATGCATTTTTCTTACTGTATCGTATGTTTGTTCATATTCTTCGAATTTTCTCTTTCTTATCGTTCAGAGGTGTCGAAGTGCTTCAGCTCAAAGGTTTGTTACTCGCCCACCCGAAGCAGTGTTGAATAGACGCATTATTATCTTCATCATTCACGATGGTTTTTATATTTCATTCCAACAAAATTCAAGAATGTCATTGTAATAAAAGTATGAAGAGCGTATATAAAGACCAACTAACTGAGGTCTTTGGCTAGAATTCGTACATATTGAACGCAGAAATAAGAAGAATGTGTGTGTGTGTGTGTGTGTGTGTGTGTGTGTGTGTGTGTGTGTGTGTGTGTGTGTGTGTGTGTGTGTGTGTGTGTGTGTCTTGTGTGCCAAAGTAGAAAGATATCTTTGACCGAAAAAAGAAAAACTGGAACATAATTGCCATATTTGGAGAAATCAGAACTTACGATATCAGTAAACATCAATAATTATCATGAATATCTAATGTTTATCACAATATAAATAAAAACTCCATTAAACATGAATAAAAGACATCAAGTTGAAGGTGTATGACTTAGAAGACATTAATCTCAGCACGAAAAAAAAAAAATTAACAGTAAACATAATAGCGCAAAACAAAATTATTTCCCTGAATGAAAATAAGAAAAAAATTATAAATATCAATTAGTTAGATGGGGAAACCAGTATTAAATGAAATAATGGAAATAAAAATAAATACAAACACCAATGACATAAGATTCAAGCCTATAAAGAAAAGTAGATGGGTAGCCAAACAAAAGAGTGAGACGCCTCCGTTTGTTTGCTCTTCACACACACTCTCTCTTCGGACGTGCAAACAATTCTCACATTTGTCCTTAATTTTCGTGGAATCCTTGTCCACATTTCTTTCCCAAGAGTGTGTAGATATTTTTAGTTTCTGCGACCCGGACCATTCATGTAATATTCACTCCCAAGTATCCACCACCACCACCACCACCACCACCACCACCACCACCACCACCACCACCACCACCACCACCACCACCATCACCACCACCTCGGATTAAAGGAAAAAAGAAGAAAAACATGCATTTTATTATGTGTGTGTGTGTGTGTGTGTGTGTGTGTGTGTGTGTGTGTGTGTGTGTGTGTGTGTGTGTGTGTGTGTGTGTGTGTGTGAGTGAGTACGACTAGTTATGCAACAGGAGTACACGATAGGAATTTAGACAGACAGAAACAGTCAGACAGACAGACAAACAGAAAGAGACAGCCTTACCCTCATCCTTCAGTATGCAAACGCCCCTCGGACCTTAAATGCCAAAGTAAATAATAGAAACAACTGATTCCTGAAGGGTACCGTTGATTCCTATACTCCCTTCCTTCCTTCCTCCTCCTCCTCCTCCTCCTCCTCCTCCTCCTCCTCCTCCTCCTCCTCCTCCTCCTCCTCAAATGATGATGATGATATTTAGTATTGCATTATAGTTTTTTCTTGAACCTTGCCGTCTCACCGTCAAAAGTCATGACAAGCCTGGCGTGTATTGACAAGTGGCGTGCTGTTGGGTCATTCCTTATCCTATTTTCTCTCTCAGTGGTAGGATGAAAGAGTGAAAGAAAAGGGTTATCGATCCATGTTTTAGTAAGGTTTCTGTTCCTACAAGATGCACGATGCAGAAATCTATTATCTAGAATGGAAACAAAATTATAGTGCATTAATTATTGAACGTGCGTACGATAAATCTGACAGTGGTGTTTGATACGAGCAGGAAAATATCTTTGAACTCATACACGAAAGACTGAATATGAATGTTGTTTTTACTCCTTAGGTTTTATACTCATTGCAGTCCTCAAAGTGAACTGCGGATATTGTGAAATGTTTGACTGTACATTTGCACCAATGAATTAATTAGTTGATAAATAACTCTTACCCATCCAATATAGATAGGTATAAGGGTATGCATATATACTATGAGGTATTTTAATGGGTGAACGACACGCCACTCTCTCCACTTTCCTTCCAAACTAAATAGAAAAATAGTTATTCTTGTCCACTGTAGACTTACTAAACTAACAAACTAAAGAGACGTATATAGTTAAACACAGAGGCAACACGCAGATTAGAGTACACCTTTGAAAGTACAGTTGACGAAGAGGTTTTATAGAAATATACCTTCTTCGTGTCGCTACTAAGAACGGATACAAGGTAAAGAATAAAAAATAAAACTAAGAAATAAAGGTCATGTTATATACTGTACACGAGGCGTCGATTCCATCCACAGCAGGAAGGTGAAAGAACAATAACTCAAATGGCAACGTGCGGAGTTACTTTTGCATTAAACAACACGTGAGTTATTCTTGTCCTCGTGTCGTGCTGGTCTTGCACTAATTCTGTGAACTGATAAGACATGAAATCTATTAATGAAGGTAAGATCATGCTAACTGTTAAAGGTGAAGTTAAAATTATCTTTCATATCGCAGGAAAGGTGTTGAATATAGATCTGTTTGAGTTTCTTTGTTTCTTTGTTTGTTTTTTCAGTGTACTACAAACTGACGAGTCGATGAGGTTACATAATAAAAACTACAAACAACCAACACCAACACCAACACCAACACCAACACCACCATCAACAACAATAAAATCAATACATAGAATTTACCTCAAGTGAATTATCAACACCTTTCAGTACCTTAAATCTTCGGCAACACAAGTATATCGACTCATAAAAGTCAATTAAATAAATATTGACACACACGACTGTTTGCTTCGTGTGTTATTTTGTGTTTGATTCTTCCTGTTCCTCAAAGGGAGATTATTCTTTATCATTGTCTTCTTCCTTTGCCTCTTCCTCCTCTTTATTCTCATCTACTTCCTCTTCCTCCTTCTCATCATTATTTGTATCCTCTTCTAACCTTCCACCTCACTCCCTCTCCTCTCTTCTTCGTATTTTCTCCTCCTCCTCCTCCTCCTCCTCCTCCTCCTCCTCCTCCTCTTCCTCTTCCTCTTCCTCTTCCTCCTCCTCTTGCTCTTTCTCTTCTACCATCTGCTCTATATCTAAATATAACACACACACACACACACATACACACACACACACACGTAGATCAATGGTGTGTAAAGGTGTGAGCGTCTTAATGGTGGTAGAGAAGGTGGGTGGGGCTGACGTAATAAAAGAATAGGAAATTAAGATCGATTTTGAGGGTAGTGTGTTTGGGCGGGAGTGAACTGGGTCATTGGGCGGTATTGGGCTGGATATGTGGGCGGGGTTGGCTATTGTGGTGTGTTGGAATGCATATGTACTTTCTACGTCGACTTTGATCCCTTGTTGAGGTTCTATTTTATCTACTTTGCTCTTTGATTATGTTTTCTTTTTGTTTTTTTAGAGAGAGTGCGTTTTAGAATGGTCTAGTAATTTTGAGTTCACTATGTTACTAGTATTTTTTCTTCGTTTTTCAATTGTTTTCTTTTCGTAACATTTTGTAGATATTCGAATTATGCTTCTATTTATTTATATTTTTTTTTAGTTATCATTTCTCTCAGTCTTTTTTTTTCTCTCCTCACCTTCACCAGTATCTCATCTCTATCAATTAAAGCTCTATTTTTCCTCCCCTTATTTTCTCTCCTCCTCCCTTTCCTTCTCTCCTATCTCTCCCTTCTTCCTCCGGTAACGAAGATGACTTACAAAGGGTTAAAGGGGAGTG
>JAXIVD010009366.1:0-15546 GCA_036785275.1 Cancer borealis | reverse complement strand
ATATATATATATATAAATATAATAGATAGATAGATATATATAAATAATATATATATATATATATATATATATAATATATATATATATATAATATATATATATATATATATATATATATATATATATATATATATATATATATATATATATAGATAGATAGATATATAAATATATAGATATATAGATATATATTTATATATTTATATATATATATATATATATATATATATATATATATATATATATATATATATATATGTATTTATATGTATTTATATATATATTCATATATATATATATATATATATATATATATATATATATATATATATATATATATATATATATATATATATATAAATATATATAAATATATATACATATATATATATATATATATATATATATATATATATATATATATATATATACATATATATATATATATATATATATATATATATATATATATATATATATATATATATATATATATACTATACTATACTATAAATATATATATATACTATACTATACTATAAATATATATATATACTATACTATACTATAAAGGTTAGTACCTCGAAGTCTGTGATAGAGAAAGGGTGGTCATTATGGTGAGAGTGATCTCTAATTGCGGAAAAGGATGGATTGGCTATTCAATTACCTTTTCGAATGGATTTACCTTGGTGTTCACGTACTCTGTGAAACAGCCAACGTGAGGTCGAGCCCACGTATCTAGCGTTGCAACTAGAACAAGTAAACTGCTATACCACATTAGAACGAAGGTAAGTGGGTAGAGGTCTAGTTTGTTTAAGAAAGCTACTTAATGTGTTTTCATTAGAGAAAATTATTCTGAAGTCAATCTGAGGATAACAATTTTGAAGCAGTTTTGTTAATGATTTTCTCATGTCATAACTGTGATGATCATGGAAGGGAAATGTTATGTATTTACGTTCCTTTTTAGCAGACATTATTGGTGGAGCTGGGTTTAGCTTTGAATTTAAGAACTTATTTAGTTGTTTTTCGTAAATGTGTTTGGGAAACTGATTATTGTGAAAGTATTTCCCTAGAAATGAAGCTTCGTTATGAAAAGCGAGCCAAGTGAAAGTGGTAGAATATGCTCTGTGGAGAAGTGTTTTTATGCTATTATTTTTGTAGATGTAAGGAATGTAACTACGAAAGTTAATGCCTAGGCCGGTAAAGATAGGCTTACGGTAAACTCCAGTGGAAAGATTGGTAAAGTGATTGGTAATTAAAACATCTAAAAACGGTAGTTCGTTGTCCTTTTCCACTTCATATGTGAAATTAATATTTGGATGCTGAGTATTAAGGTACTTAGAGAACTTTTGTATGTATGAAGGATCTTTAAAAATCAAAAACGTGTCGTCCACGTATCTACGATAAAATATAGGTTTGAAATCAAGGGGGCACAGATCTAGCCATGTCATTTCATGGTAACATAAGAATGCATTTGCATTAGAGGGGCCGAGTGGGGAACCCATTGCTATGCCGTCAATTTGAGTGAATAGTTTGTCTTTAAACGTGAATAATGAAGAGCAAGTGGCAATTTCTAATAGAGAAGCAAAGGCTTGTTTGTTAAGTCCAGCGGAAGAAATTGTGAATTCATTACTGTTGTCTAGTTTTTGACTAGGCTATTTAGGAAGAGCACGGTGCGAAGAGAGAGTGAGGACGCTCTAATAGAGAGGGCTATATGGCAACACTGAGAGAGAACGATGAGGGTGTTTTCTACGCATTGATAATCTGTTAGCCTCGTGCAGCCGCTAAGATCACATCTCACGCTCTGAGCTCTCCCCAATTTGGCATTATTTCGTCTGTAACCTCCTCATATTTAAGGGAGTGGGTTTTAAGAATGGCCTGTGCAGTTAAGCGGTATATTTGTGTAGCTAGACAGTACAGGCCCTGTTTATACGAGGACCAGATTACTGTGCCGAGAGCAATGACGAGTGTTTAACTGTATAATTAACCATCTCGCCGAGATAACTTCATCTAGGTTTTCAGTATCCAGGGAGTGGATACTGTCAGGGTGGTGAGTCTTGGGAAAGAGTTTCTGCGTTGTCTGCGTTGTCTCCGTTGCCATCGTTGTAATTAAGAGCCCATTATCTGGGGCCTCTTGTTTGATGACACAGGCGGAGAGGTAACTCCTCTCTTAGTGTTTATTTATTACGACTCATATAACTCGCTGTAAAGAGTCCCGTAGCAGAAGGCTGTTTTGTAGGGTTTTAGTGAGTTGAGAGGAGATATTGTTCAGCCAGAAGTGGGTGGAAAGACACCTTGTGGGCGGTATTCTGGCGGGGCGATAGCTCCTTGCTTATACACTGTAATCTATTGCTCGCTGTACTTCTCTTTAGAATGTAAGGAGGAGAAGGTGGTTGCTACTGGAAGATTCCTTGTCCTTTGGAGGGAAAAAAGGACTGGCGACCTCTTTACGTTAACGGGGTGGCTGTAGGTGCTGTGTTTGGACTAAAGAGTGCACAGATTACTTAACCGGGCACATCTGTTTTCTAGCCTTGTTGTACAGCCTCCGGCGCGTGGCCCTCGGAGTGACTAGTCCTACGGGATAGTCGACCTTCCTTGTCCTTTGGTGTGTTAAAAGAACGGGTAAACATCAGCACTATAGTTCGTACACACCCGTAATGTGGTTGTGACTGGGTTGTGCATAAGCTGACATCCGGCACTAGGGCATAAGAATCGTGTCCTGCGGTGTGACCGTAACAAAATTGGCGACCTCGCCAGGATTCTAAAGGTTTACAGTGAGTAAGAAAGCAGTGTTAGTGTGGTTTTAGTGTGAGCCCACACACACTGTAACGATGGAAGACGAACGTAATGTAATTACTTCCCTTGAGGATGGCTCGGCCCGAGCCAGCCCTGTACGTGGCGTTAGTGAACAGCCATGCCTAGGGGAAGATAGGCCTGTAAGTCCTGGTAGCGAGCAAAGTACTACAGGACGATTAAAATTTGCTCAGGAAGTGCTTGAACAGCCCCTGCAGCATACAACGAGCCGTGTTGGTTCTTGTGAAAACGTAATGGGCTTAAGGAGAGTGAGCCCAGCTGCCAGTGTTGCTGACAATCTCCAGTCAGTCGGAATGGCGGAGGAATTGAGATTCCAATTAGAAATGAGAAGGTTGGAAGTGGAAGCTGAAGCGAGGAAGTTGGAATTAGAAGTTGAAGCGAGAGGATTAGAAGTTGAAGAGAGGAATGAAGCGAGAAGGTTAGATCTAGAAGTCAGAAGATTGGAGGTGGAGAAATATAGAGATTTTGAGTGGGAAAGATCTAGATTTGGGGCCAACTCAACTCATAAGGGAGGAGTAGAGGAGAACTCAGTTGAGAGCCAGATAGTACGCAGCTTGCAGCTCATTCCTGACTTTGATGAGCAGAAGGTAGCAGAATGGTTCAGGAGATTTGAGAAGAAGGCGGCTGAGTTTGGATGGCCGGGAGAAAGATGGGTTGGCCTCGTGGCCAATAAACTGAAAGGCAGAGCATTGGAGGACTACGACAATATGTCGGTGGAGGATTTAGAAAGTTATGCGGACTTTAAGGCTGACATCTTGAGGGCTTACGAGCTGCGGCCCGAAGCCTATCGCCTAAGGTTCCGAGGTGGGAAGAAAAGACCCGGAGATTCTTACCTCGAGTGTGCCCGCCATTTGGAGCAGGCGCTTAAGAGATGGATCATTAGTGAGGGAGTGGATACTCTCCGCGACCTGAAGGAGTTGATGGTGATGGAGCAGTTCATAAATGCTGCTGACAAAGAACTGGTGCCTCTCCTGCGGGAGAAGCGTTTTAAAACATTGAAGGAGACTGCCACCTGGGCCGACGACCATGTGTTAGCCCATCGCTCAGAGCCTCGTGCTAGAGATGGATTCAAGGAGGGAGGACCACGAGGGCCAGGGGGCGGTGGCAGTGCTAGTTCTGGTGCACCACGTTCCCCTCCCAGCAACCGGGGTTTTGGCAATAAGAGCCGGTTTGGTAAGTCTCAATCCCCTGCTGCCCCTTCAGGATCTAATGGAGGGTCAGGAGGGAAAATGACTTTTAGTACCACGAAGTACGATAACCAGCCCACGTGCAATAACTGCCATGCCAAGGGGCATTTTCGATCTCAATGCCCAAAACTTGTGACAGCGGGCCCCTCCAAGACACCCCAGAAACCAGTTGCCTTGCTGGTGTGGCCTGACCAGGGCCGTGAAGAAAGGCTGCTCGCTCCTAATGTTCCTGAAGGGAAGAAGGTTCTTGATGGGCCTGAGTTGGATTGTGAGGAGGGGATTCAGGCAGACTCACTTGTTTCCCCCCCTGTAGTTGCTTCTGTGACTCCAGCTGACTCGGAGCTGTACTGGTGTCGCCCATTTCTGTGTGGGGGCACTGTTGAGATTGACGGGAACAAGTATCCTGTCACTGTCTTGCGACACACTGGCGCACAACAGTCTGTGTGCCGCAATGTCACCGGGGGTAAGGTAACTTCTTCGAAGGCAGTGTTGTGTAGGGGCCTCAACGTTGTCGAGAAGTTTGTGACGGCTGATGTGAAGCTGTCGTGCCCACTGTTTACCACTACGGCTCAAATGGCAGTGGAAGAACAACTGCGTGTAGCAGGTGTTGATTTCCTGCTAGGAAATGACCTAGCTGGTGGGAGAGTTTGGGTGCCCACCCTTACGGGAGGTGAGGCCTCTGAGGAGTCGGGGCATAGTGTGCCCGATCCTGTTGCTGTTGTCACCCGGTCGCAGACCGATAGGGTGATGCAGGCTGTTGCTCCTGAAGCCGACTGCGACAGAGCAGGGCTACCGGAAGAAGAAAACAGTGGTGAGGTAGAGGCTGCCGCTATTGGGGCCGACTGCAAGGAGGCAGGGTCACCGGTGTTGGAGGGCAGTGAGGAGCAATTTGTTGGGGGTTGTCACTCGGTCTCAGGCTAGACGGGTGGACCCGGCTGCTACTCTAGGGGCTGACTGCGTCACTGCAGAGTTACTGTCAGAAGAGAGCAGTGTTTGTCAACTGGATGAGCCAGAGCCAAGTGAGTCAAGGTGTGGGGGCTGACTGCCGTGGTGCAGAGCCACCCATAGAGGCACCTGACTCGGCAGAGGTTGTCGCTCAGGGTGAGGAAGGAGTGTTGAGGGTAGAGGAGTCATGTGCTGGTATTCCTCACCCTGCGGGGCACCTCGGAGGAAGCACCCACGCGGTGGTGTTTCCTGGTTGTGAGGCTGTGGGTTTCGGTACTCAGTCCGGGCCCCAGCCTGATATGTCGGACAGTTTGTTGGGGGTCACCTCTGAGGGAGGGGAGACTTCCAACTCTGCGGGGGAGTTGGAGGCTCCCAGCCCTGCGGAGTGTACCGGAGGCAGAAAACAGGCTGTTCCCTTGTCTGGTGACTGTCTGACGGGTGAGGCCCACCTAGAGGGCCCACCCACTTCAGCCGATGAGGTAGTGGTGGATGAGTCCACGCCACGTCTTAGGCCCCGGGACGGAACCAGGGTGTCAGTATCGCCCCTTCCGACAGATCCTGTGGTCCCGTCCGATCTTACTTGCATTGAGCCGGCGTTTAGCCACCTGTTTTGCTAAGGTGGGACAAGAGATAAGGGGAAGAGAGGAGTTCCTGCTGCAGAAGGGGGTGTTACACCGGGAGCGAAATACTACAGGTAGTAGTGCCTCGGGAGTTGAGGGAGGCCCTGGTGCTGTTGGAACATAGAGGGACCTATGGCTGGACACCTGGGTGTCCACAAAAATCTCGCCCGCCTGCGGGGTCAACTTCTGGTGGCCTTGTATGGCCGGAGATATTACTGAGTTGCTGAAGCGCTGCCACACCTGTCAGACGGTGGGCAAACCTAATCAAACTCCCCCTGTTGCACCCCTGTATCCTATTCCCGCTGTGGATCCTCCTTTCACCAGGGTCCTGATTGACATGGTGGGGCCCCTCCCTACTACTAAGGTCTGTCATAAGTACTTATTGACCATTATGGACGTAACTACTCGGTATCCAGAAGCTATATCGGTGAAGAGCACCCACGCACGAGTCGTGCTTAAGGCCCTCCTCAACGTTTTTACCCATTTTGGTTTGCCTCCCGAGATTCAGTCCGATCGAGGGACCAGCTTCACCTCGAAGTTGTTTAAAAAGACTATGACCGAGTGGGGAATCAAGCACGTTCTTTCTAGTGCTTATCATCCCCAGTCGCAGTGAGCATTAGAGCGACACCACCAGACACTGAAGACGATGCTCTGGGCGTTCTGCATGGAACGAGAGAAAGACTGGGACGAGGCGGTTCCCTATGTCTTGTTTGCTGTGAGGTAAACTCCTACTGAGTCCTTAGGGTTTTCCCCGGATCAGTTGGTGTTTGGGCACCGAGTGCGCGGTCCGTTAGACTTAGTATAGGAAGCCTGGTGTGCTCCCCACTCTGACCGCCCAGACTCGCTCTTGAAGACCGTGATAAGCACTCGGGAAAGACTGGTGAATGCGCTGGAGGTGGCTCAGCATCATCTTGGAGCTGCGCAGAAAAAGAAGAGGAAAAGATACTACGACCAGCAGGCCAAGTATCATAGCTTCGCACCAGGGGAGGAGAACCTGTAGTCCCCGCGGAGCACTGGGAGCAGAACAGTGTGCTGCTCCTTGAAGAGAGATTGCAGCACCTGGGAGAAGTGCAGAAGAAGGATTTTGACTGTCAGAGTGAAGTGGCTACCACCGGGGTGAAACCCATGGATAAACGTAAAGGCTCTGTTTATTTCAACTGGGGCTCTGACCAAGACCAGATTGAGGAGCAGCTGAACGCCACCCCAAAGGAACACTTTGACACTTCTGCCAAAATACCAGAGAAGGCCCCCGAGGAAGGTACGAATCCCACTGAAGAAGCAGAGGTACATCAGGGGAGCAAGAAGTTTCTGCATCCTATTGTTTTCCATTTTGCTGATTCCTCTGGCCGTGGGAGAGGACGTGGCCGTGGGAAGGTGTGAGGGATATGTACTACACCAGCCGGCTATATCATCTACGCTCTGCCGGCCTCGTTAAGTCTACGCCTTGCCGGCCTAGTTAAACCAGCCGGCCTAGTTAAACCAGCCGGCCTCGTTAAGTCTGCCGGCCTCGTTCCAGCCCCTGGCTCCTCCTCCTCCCGTGTACCCGGGGGTTCCGAGGTTACTTCTCAGCCTGGCTGGCCAAGACGGACAGACACCAGCTCACCGCCACTCAGTGCACACCTCGCCTTCGCTACCTCAAGCTGAATCATCATCTTACCGGGAAAGCTGCGGGTCTGGGCTGCTTGCTGCTTCTCCCCCTTTGGCTACTGGCTGACCTGTCACCACTACTGTCTCCCCATTGCACTCCAACTTATAGACTTCACTTCCCCGGCCTTTTGTTGAGTGGATTACCACCGGTGCACCCAACCTCGGTGATTCAGCTGGCCAACCCTTGCACACAACAGTGGTTTGATTGCTTTGTGGTCATTTTGTTGCCTTTACATTTGGTATTAATATATTCACCCTACTTTTTGTGCTGTTTTCCTCTCCAAAGGACTATTAGGGCATTCCTGGCTAACATCTTAAATTTGAGGGCGAGAGATCGTGGCCTCCCGTTTTTCCCTCATATGTGGCGACCTCGCCAGGATGCTTGCCCTTGGACATATGTGACTAATTGTTTAATCTACTGTTCCAGTCCCTTGGAAGGATTACCGCTTTGAAGTTGCCTTGAGCGCACACTCACTGTCTGAGGCCCGGAAGTGAGTTCCTTACAGACGTCCTTTCCTATAAGTTGATGTTTTTGCATACCTTATGAGTAATTTCTTTTGTAATTACTTCAGTGTCTAGACTGGCAGATTTTCTACAGTCTCATTACTGCCGTTCAAGTTGTCTTTGTCGGCTTTTGCGAGGTGTTGGTTTCATGATATGCTCTGGGTTGTTTTGGTAATTCTTTGGGTATTTGTTTTTCTTCTGTTATTTTTTTCTTTGGGTTGTATTTGTCTTTACCATGGCTTCCTTCGAGGAACTCAAGAAGCAGGCTATTGATTTGGGCCTCTCAGGAACAGAAGTTGGACAATATGTCATCCAGCAGCAGGCCTACGAGCGAGAAGAACGAGCAGCCGAACGACAAGCACGGAAGGAAGAAGAGGAATTGGAACGACAAGAACGAGAAGCGGAGCGACAAGAAAGGTTAGAACTTGCTCGTCTTGCAGCTGAAACTGAACGAATGCGTCTGTCTGCGCAAGGTAAGCCTGACACTCTTACCATCCCTGAGGCAGCTGCTCGTCCTCGCCTTCCAGTGTACCAGGACGGAGAAGATATCGTTACCTATCTCACTCGCTTTGAGAGAGTAGCAGAGCTGTTACAGCTCGACGTGGGTACGTATGCTGTCAGGTTAGGGTGTCTGTTGACAGGAAAAGCTGCAGAATTGTATGTCTCCTTCTCTCCTGAGATTACCAGTGATTACGACGCGCTGAAGAAGTCCTTGCTGGCAGGATTCAAGAAGACTTCAGACGGATATCGCCTCGACTTCCGCAGTGCCAAGATTAGAGACGGAGAAAATTATACCCAGTTTGCTGTTCATTTGACTCGTCTATTCCAGAGCTGGTTGGAGGCTTCTAGCGTTCAGGAAGACTTTCATTCCTTAAAAAATTTCATGGTACTGGACCAGTTCTTGGCTTCTTTGAGTCCTGACCTCCGTACTTTTATTAAAGAACACAGATCCTCGTCTCTCGACAGCGCAGTCCAGTTAGCGGATAATTGGACCTCTGCACACCCCTCAAGTCGATCTTCTGCCAAGTCTGCTCCACGACCCTTGAAGCCCACATGGAAGACTTCACCACCAGTTCACCCGTCATCCAAACCGACTACTTCCTCCACCATCAAGTATCATGGCTGTGGTGAGTTAGGCCACATCAGGCCCCGGTGTCCCAAGAATCCACGGGCCTTCCATCTCAACCCTTCACGGTAGGATTTTGCCTCTCTGAGCACCGTGTTCCTCGACCCCTTGTTGCAGGTACTGTTAATGGCTCTTGGACCTCTTCCATCTTTAGGGACTCTGGGTGTACCTGCATTGTCGTTGCAGACGAAGTGCTTCCTGATGCCGATCTCATCAACTGCCGCCGGTGTCAAGTGGCCGACTACCTGGGGCGGGTTGACATCTTCCCTGTCCTCCACTGTTACATCAGTTGTCCCTACTTTGAGGGCTGGACTGACGTAGTCCGGGCCCCCATCAAGTTTGCCAGCGTCTTGATTGGTGATGTCCCTGGGGTACGGGTTCCTAAGGAGCCATATCCTACCTTCGACTACGGTGATCGGCCTCCAGCTTCTGAACTAACTTTGGCTTCCAACGATATTGCACCTCCAGTCCAGGGCTTTGCCAAGTCAGCCCCTGTCTACCCGGACTCTCTAGTCTCTTCTACTTCCCCACAGGTATGTGTAGTGAAAACTCGAGCCTCGACAGCTAGGATGAAGCGCCTTCATCCCCTTCATCTTCCTGATTTCCAGCCACTGTCTGTCACCCCTGAGGAGTTTGCTCGTCTCCAGATGTCATGCGATACACTGACCATCGCACGATCCAAGGCTGCAACAGGAGAAATCGACCAAGTTCGGAACAACTCCACCTTCCAGTTCCTCTTCCACGAAGGACTCCTCTACAGGAAGTGCCTCACTTCACGGCGTCTAGAGAAGGTGGGAAAGTTATGTTTGGTCGTTCCACGTAAGTGCCGGCCTATTGTGTTAAATGTAGCACATGAGAACCCTTTAGCTGGTCACTATTCCCATCGCAAAACGGAACAGAAAGTCACAGACCAATTTTTCTGGCCTGGGATAGGTACTGACATCAGGGTACACTGCCGTTCCTGTGACAAGTGCCAGCGCTTCTCTCAAAAGGGGCGAGTGAGACCAGCTCCCCTTCAGCCTATGCCCATCGTTACCGAGCCCTTTGCTCGTGTTGCCATCGACCTAGTTGGACCAGTCTCCCCGTCTTCCTCCGCCGGACACAGGTATATTCTAACCCTCATCGACTTTTCCACAGGCTTCCCTGAAGCCCTGCCACTAAAAGATGTTGACTCGATCTCAGTGGCTGAAGCTCTTCTCACCATCTTCTCCCGAGTTGGCATTCCTCGTGAAGTCCTGTCCGATCGTGGAACCCAATTCACTTCAGCTCTGATGCAGGAGTTACATCGACTACTGGGGGTCAAGCCGATCTTCACCACGCCTTACCACCCTAGTGGCAACGGTCGCATTGAGAGACTGCACGGTCCCCTGAAAGCCATCCTGAGAAAGCTCTGCAGCGAAAAACCACGTGAATGGCACAGGTATTTAACTCCTACTCTGTTTGCCCTCAGAGAAACTCCCAGTGACAGGACGGGTTTCTCGCCCTTCGAGCTGCTCTATGGTCGCAGCGTCCGTGGTCCCCTCTCCGTGTTACGCGACCTTTGGGAGAACAAGACCCTTCAACAGGACGAGCGGACCAGCTTCCAGTACGTTTTGGAGCTACGGGATAAACTGGAGGAATGTAGGAAGATCGCCGCCTAGAACGCTGAAGTCAGCCGCCGCCTCTATAAGACTTACTTCGACCTCAAGTCTCAAGGTAGGACTTTCGAGACAGGCGATGAGGTGCTTGTACTTCTACCCAGTGACACCAGCAAGCTCCTTGTGTCCTGGAAGGGGCCCTACAGGATCCTACAGAAAAGAGGTAAAGTTGACTATCTCGTTGATCTTCCCAAAGGACCTAAAATCTTCCACATTAACATCATGAAAAAGTACCACCGCAGAGCCCAAGTTCAGTGTGTACAGGTCCTGGACGAAGTTACCACACTAGAAGCACTCTCGGCACCTGGGAAAGATGGACCCGCCGTCCTCGAGGAGCCGCTTCCCAGTGAAATTTTTCAGCTCCCGACGACACAGAGTTTCTCAGAAGCCCCTACTACCAGAAAGCCTCAGGTAGGAGAATCCCTCACTTTGGGCCAACACTCCAGCATTGAAGATCTCCTAGGGGGATTTGCTGATGTTTTTTCAGATGTTCCAGGTCACTGCACTACCTTGGAACACGACATCACTCTCACCACGACCGACCGAGTCCAAGCCAAGATTTATCCGGTCCCCGTCCATCTTCAACCTTCTTTCAGACAAGAAGTTGAGACTCTTCCAGCAAGGAATCATCCAGCGCTTGTCGTCTCCTTATTGTTCTCCTGTTGTTATGGTAAGAAAACAGGACAATTCGTACAGAATGGCTATTGACTATCGTCAATTGAATTCCACCACAGTTTTTCATGCTGAACCCACCTGCAACATTACCGAAGACTTGCATAAATTCTCAGGATCTAAGTATTTCAGCGAGTTGGATTTGTGCAAGGCGTATTACCAGATACCTCTTACAGATAAGGCCAAAGCTCTCACAGCTTTTCCAACCCATCTGGGATTAATGGAGTTTCGCCGCATGCCCTTCGGTCTCTCTACTGCCTGTGCCACCTACATACGCCTCATGCGCATTGTGCTCGCTAGGCTCTCTAACGTCTCCTTCTACTTCGATAATATTTTTGTTTATTCAAAGGACTGGTCCACGCATCTAGAAGCTCTCCGAGGAGTCCTGGAACGGATGAGGGAACATCATCTCACCGTCAAACCATCCAAGTGTTGTTTTGGAGTCTCCTCTATTCGTTACCTCGGATTCATCGTCGACGGGACGAATCTTCGACCTCAACATGACAAGACCAAGGCCATCACCACAATGCTTCCACCTACTAGCAAGAAACTTCTCAAAGCTTTCCTTGGGTTTGTGTCATTTTACCTTATGTTTATCCCGCAGGCAGCTGAATACACCGGCCCCTTTGTCCGACTTACTCAAGAAGACTGTTCCCGAACCCTTGGCTTGGAATGAAGACTTGTTGGCGCGGTTCAAACACCTTAAGGATAAGTTGGTTTCGCCACCAGTGCTCCGTCTGCCGAACCCGGATCTGGTTTTCGTTCGGAGGACCGATGCCTCCAGCCGCGGGATTGGAGCAGTCCTTCTGCAGTACTACAGCGACTGTCCCCATCCCGTCGCCTACGCCAGTCGGAAGTTACTCGACCGTGAAACAAGGTACTCCACGATCGAACGGGAGTGCCTTGCAGTCGTCTTCGCCGTCAACAGGTTTGACTTCTACCTTCGCGGTAAGGAGTTTATTTTAGAGGTGGATCACAAGCCTCTGTTGTACCTGTCAACCTTCAAAGGAAAGAACGATAGACTGCTTCGTTGGGCTTTGTCTCTTCAAGTATACAAATTCCGAGTCGTTCATGTGGCAGGAAAAGATCAGTTGGGTGCTGACCTACTGAGCAGGTCTTAACTTTTTGTTTAAATCTACTTCCAGCAGATTTTTGTTTGGGGAGCCGTGTGACGGATATGTACTACACCAGCCGGCTATATCATCTACGCTCTGTCGGCCTCGTTAAGTCTACGCCCTGCCGGCATAGTTAAAGCAAGGCCTCGTTAAGTCTACGCCTTGCCGGCCTAGTTAAACCAGCCGGCCTAGTTAAACCAGCCGGCCTCGTTAAGTCTGCCGGCCTCGTTCCAGCCCCTGGCTCCTCCTCCTCCCGTGTATCCGGGGGTTCCGAGGTTACTTCTCAGCCTGGCTGGCCAAGACGAACAGACACCAGCTCACCGCCACTCAGTGCACACCTCGCCTCCGCTACCTCAAGCTGGATCATCGTCTTACCGGGAAAGCTGCGGGTCTGGGCTGCTTGCTGCTTCTCCCCCTTTGGCTACTGGCTGACCTGTCACCACTACTGTCTCCCCATTGCACTCCAACTTATAGACTTCACTTCCCCGGCCTTTTATTGAGTGGATTATCACCGGTGCACCCAACCCCGGTGACTCAGCGGGCCAACCCTTGCACACAACAGTGGTTTGATTGTTTTGTGGTCATTTTGTTGTCTTTACATTTGGTATTAATATATTCACCCTACTTTTTGTGCTGTTTTCCTCTGCAAAGGACTGTTAGGACATTCCTGGCTAACATCTTAAATTTGAGGGCGAGAGATCATGGCCTCCCGTTTTTCCCTCACAGAAGGGTGTGCTTGTTGAGAGTGCTAGTGGTAGGTTCTTTTCACGGACCGTGCCGGAGAGATGGCCTGTTTTGTGGCTGATGGGACAGACAAGATTGTGGCCGACTGCTTGTTGCGGGCCAAGGAGTCACTCTTGCTGCTTTAAAATTTTGCAAGTCTGTGAGACTTACAAAATTTTTCCTTTAAGGGGGGGAGTGTTACGGGCCCCGCCCGTCAAACTTGTATCGCCTAGAGAAGGCGAGAGTCAGACACAGAGGAATGAGATTAAAAATTATTTGAGGAAGAAGAGGAAGAGGTTAGTAAGGAAGAAAGCTACGCTAAGGTTATGACACTTGTGGCGGGCTCTGCTCGTGAGAATAGTGTCGGCTGGAGAGGATAAGAGTCCGGTCTAGTGGAGGAAGAGTGAAGCTTCTCTGAGGAGAAGGAGTAGAAAGACACGCAAGGCTTCGTTGACAGTATTTGCTTTAAATATCTGTAGGGATGCGTGGCAAGAGGCGAGGCTTGGAGGGTGAGATGTACCACGTGGTCGAAGAAGGCTACGTGACGAAAAACACGTGACCTTGAGAGAGACAGAGCAGCCATGGGAGGCGGCGAGTTGCCAGAAAGCGATAATGTGAGGGCTTTTGTTGCTTTGAGTTACCTTAATTCTTCCTTGTTCGTTCTCCTAATTTTTCTGTCTTTCCTTCTTTCTTGTTTGCGTTGCAAAGTGTCTTATCTTGTGGCTTATCCTTTTCCGCTTCTTATCGTATGTTTATTACTGTTCTATGTCGTTTCTGTGGCCAGTAATGATTTTGTGAAAACAAGTGTTTTACTAGGCTATGTAAGGAGAGCACGGTGCGAGAAGAGAGAGAGATCGCTCTAATAGAGAGGGCTATATATGATCAACTGAATCGTCGCAGCCCTAAACAACACCAAGAACCACCAAGAGAGGGTTATATGGCAACACTGAGAGGGAGCAGTGAGGGTGTTTTCTGCGCATTGATAATCAGTTAGCCTCGTGCAGCCACTGAAATCACATATCACGCTCTGAGCTCTTCCCAATTTGGCATTATTTCGTCTGTAGCCTCCTCATATTTAAGGGAGTGGGTTTTAAGACTGTAGTTAAGGGGTATATTTGTTAGACAGTACAGGCCCTGTCTATACGAGGACCAGGTTACTGTGCCGAGAGCCGTGACGATTGTTTGGCTGTATAATTAACTATCTCGCCGAGGTAACTTCATCTAGGTTTTCAGTATCAAAGGAGTGGATACTGTCAGGGTGGTGAGTCTTGGAAACTAGTTTCTGCGTTGTCTGCGTTGTCTTCGTTGTCATCTTTGTAATTAAGAGCCCATTATCTGGAGCCTCTTGTTTGATGACACAGGCGGAGAGGTAACTCCCGTCTTAGTGTTTGTTTATTACGACTCATATAACGCGCTGTAAGGAGTCTCGTAGCAGGAGGCTGCTTTGCAAGATGTTGGTGAGTTGAGAGGAGATATTGTTCAGCCAGAAGTGGGTGGAAAGACATCTTGTGGGCGGTATTCTGGCGGGGCGATAGCTCCTTGTTTATACACTGTAATCTATTGCTCGCTGTAGTTCTCTTTAGAATGTAAGGAGGAGAAGGTGGTTGCTACTGGGAGATTACTTGTCCTTTGGAGGGTAAAAAGAACTGGCGACCTCTATACGTTAACGGGGTTGCTGTAGCTGCTATGTTTGGGCAAAAGAATGCACAGGTTACTTAACCGTGCACATCTGTTATCTAGCCTTGTTGTCCAGCCGCTAGCGCGTGGTCTTCGGAGTGACTAGTAGTACGGAATAGTGGACTTTCCTTTTCCTATGGTGAGTTAAAGGGACGTGTAAACATCAGCACTACAATTCGTACACACCCGTAACGTGGTTGTGACTGGGTTGTGAATAAGCTGACACCCGGCACTAGGGCATAAGAATTGTGTCCTGCTGCTGTGTGACCGTAACAATATACACACACACACACATATATATATATATATATATATATATATATATATATATATATATATATATATATATATATATATATATATATATATATATATGTATATATATATATATATATATATATATATATATATATATATATATATATATATATATATATATATATATATATATATGTATATATATATATATATATATATATATATATATATATATATATATATATATATATATATATATATATGTATATAGATATATATATATATATATATATATATATATATTATATATATATATATATATATATATATATATATATATATATATATATATATATATATATATATATATATATATATATATATATATATATATATATATATATATATATATATATATATATATATATATATATATATATGTATATAGATTATATATTATATATATATATATATATATATATATATATATATATATATATATATATACATATATATATATATATATATATATATATATATATATATATATATATTATATATATATATATATATATATATATATATATATATATATACATATATATATATATATATATATAT
>JAXIVD010009365.1:7500-15547 GCA_036785275.1 Cancer borealis | reverse complement strand
GTGTTGGTAGGGTGTAGGGTGTGTTGGTAAGGTGTAGGGTGTAGGGTGTGTTGGTAGTGTGTAGGGTGTGTTGGTAGAGGATGGTGTGTTACTAGGGTGTAGGGTGTCGTAGGGTGTGTTGGTAGAGTGTATGGTGTGTTACTAGGGTGTAGGGTGTGTGGTAGCGTGTAGGGTGTGTTACTAGCGTGTAGGGTGTGTTGGTAGGGTGTATAATGAGTCGTGTCACCCTGCAGGAGGAGCCGCATCAGGACCAGTGGTGGTGTAGGGTGATGGGGTGGCAGCTGGAGTGTGGCCCAGCAAGGAGGAGGCTCACCTATCACTGCATCACCCTCGATCACTGACTGTGGATAGGGTGAGTATGGGTGTGTGTGTGTGTGTGTGTGTGTGTGTGTGTGTGTGTTTGTGTGTGTGTGATTATTGGTTTTATTATTATCATCCTATTATGTCATGATCTTGTTTTTTTGTTCCATCTTTTTATGATGTCACTTTTTTTTTTTTTTTTTTTTTTTTTTTTTTTTTTTTTTTTTTTTTCTTTTTTCTCATCTTTCATTTGTATTTCCTTTCCTCCCCACTATCACTACTACTAGATGAACACACGCACACACACACGTACACACACACACACACACACACACACACCTACAGCATGTCAACACACTTTACCTTTACATACCATTCCCCTCACTCATTCTCTTCAAATTATCCTCTCCCTTCACCCATCACCCATCACCCTTTCTCACCCATCACCCCTTCACCCCACAGAACACAGAGGTCACCCAAGATGGCTCACAGATCACCTAAACAACCCGAGTGGATATGCGCGGGGCCGCCTCACCCTCACCCTAGAGAGGCCGGGAGGAGGGCGGTGTGTGGGTGGGGTGTCTGCAGCAGCACGCGGCGGACCATAGGTTGTGGGGTGCGGCGGCGGAGGAAGAGATGGAGATCCTCACCCCGCAGCCAGCAAGACATAACTTCCTCCTCCCGCGCCGGAGTCGCTTTGCTTCCCTGTATGAGGAGACGCCGCTCAGAGGTGGGTGTTTGTGTGTGTGTGTGTGTGTGTGATTTATTTATTTATTTATTTATTTATTTATTTATTTATTTATTTATTTTTTATTTAATTTATTTATTTATTTATTTTTTTTCTCCTCCTCCTGCCTCCTCCTCCTCCTCTCCTCCTCCTCCTCTCTCCTCCTCCCTCCTCCTCCTCCTCCCTCCTCCTCCTCTTCTAATATCACTTCCTCCTCCTCCACCAGATGGCTCCCAGTCTCCGATAAGTCTTCCCTTGATGACATCTACACCACGTCCGGCTTCGTCAGCAACTACTGTACCCCGGCCCGCCTCCCTCCCACCCAAGGACACGCGCTGTTACCTCTCCTCCCGCGGCTCCTTCAGGCGGTGGGGGTCGGTACGCTGTAACATGCCATTCTTTAAGAGTAAGAGTTAGTGTGTGTGTGTGTGTGTGTGTTGTTGTGGGGAAGAGAAGGGGAAAAAAAAGGGGGGGAGTTATTGGAAAGTAAAGAAAAGATGTGTCAAAGAGATCTATGGAAAATAATAATAATGATAATAATTAAGAGGAGTGTGTCTGTTGGAATTTTTTTTTTTTTTTTTTTTTTTTTTTTTTTTTTTTTTTTTTTTTTTTTTTTTTTTTTTTTCGTGAGAGAGAGTTGGGGAAGTTAAATTATAGATTGAAATAAAGGAAAATTGTGTGAAAAGATGTTAAAAAAAATTAAGTTTAATGTGTAAGAAGTGTAATTTAAGGAGAGATTTTTGGAGAGAGAGAGAGAGAGAGAGATAGGTTTTGTTAGTAAGGAAATGCAAGAGCGAGAGGAAGAATGAAGGAGGAAGAGAAAGACAAAGGATAGGATCTAATAATATAAGTTAAAGCAAGGAAGGAAGGAGTGTATGTGAGGAGGAGGAGTGAGGAGGAGGAGGAAGATAAATAAAGCTATGTTAAAAGTGCCAATTAAGACAGAAACTATAATTAAAGGGAAAGAAAATAGTAGAACAATAAGAATAAGTAAGATAAAAACCCACAACAGAATTTAAGAAAAAGTTTTATAAAAAAAAAATCATTTCCTTCAATATTTTTTTTTTTCTTTCTTCATCTCTTCCTTTGTGTTTCTTTTCTTTCTTTTTTTTTTTTCTCTCTCTCTTCTCTCTCTCTCTCTCATCTCTCTCTCTCTCTCTCTCTCTCTTCTCTCTCTCTCTCTCTCTCTCTCTCTCTCTCTCTCTCGCTCTCGCTCTCGCTCTCGCTCTCGCTCTCGCTCTCTCTCTCTCTCTCTCCTCTCACTCTCTCTCTCCTCTACTCTCTCTCTCTCTCTCTCTCTCTCTCTCTCTCTCTCTCTCTCTCTCTCATCTCTCTCTCTCTCTCCTCTCTCTCTCTCCTCTCTTCTCATCTCTCTCTCTCTCTCTCTCTCTCTCTCTCTCTCTCTCTCTCCTGTTTTATCATTCTGTGTTGTTTGGCTTTTTGTTATGTTTGAAGGTTGAGGGTTCATTGAGGAAGAGGAGGAAGAAGAAGGAGGAGGAGGAGGAGGAAGAGAAGGAGAAGATTTCAATTTATTATTTATACCAAATTTTTGTTCCTTGCATTTCTTATATTTATTACTTATTATTATTACTTATTATTATTATTATTATTTCCTTCTTAGCTAACTCACTTCCTCCTCCTCCTCCTCCTCCTCCTCCTGTTGATATATAAGCACAGGTCTTCTTTGAGGTGTGTGTGTGTGTGTGTGTGTGTGAACCTTTGTGGTACTTCTCTTCCATAGTTATAAGAGAGAATCTGGTGTTTTTTGTATTAGTAATGTATTGGATCTAACTCTTGTATATATAAGAAAGTGTTGCGGAGAGAGAGAGAGAGAGACTTTATTTTCCACTGTTTGAAGATATTTAGAGTTTTCTTGTTTCAGTAGATGTGGTAACAATTCAGTGTATGAGTGTGGGTCACAAATTATTTATATTATTATTATTATTATTATTATTATTGATGATACTGTAGGTACGAGATATTATGTGTGGACCAATAATTATACGTACATACACACTTGTTTATGTACACATACATACACACACACATGCAGAGAGAGGATTTTTTGTGGACCAAGTAATTCATAAGTGGCTATATCTGTATGTGTGTATGTGTGCGTTTGTATGTATATGTGTGTGTGTGTGTGTGTGTGTGTGTTCAAAGAAGAGATGGTAGCTGATATATATTTTTTTTTCTATGTGCCAATGTAAAAATTAACATTTCGTAGGGAAACACACACACACACACACACCACACACACACACACACACACACACACACACACACACACACACACACACACACACACACTAACAATCAAGAAGGATATTTAAACACACTGAGCAGCTAGATGGTTCTGTCTCCTGCCACAGATTCCAAGGCAGCTCAATGGGATGGGAAGGAAAGAAGGATGGGAAGGAAGGAAGGATGGGTGGGTTGGATACATCTTTGTGTGGGTTTTCAAGTGTCCTTCAATGGTAGATATTACACTTAGCTCCTGTGTGTGTGTGTGTGTGTGTGTGTGTGTGTGTGTGTGTGTGTGTGTTTGAGTGAATGTTGTTTTCCACGAGTGTGTGTGTGTGTGTGAGTTTCCATTTGATAAGAAGTGTGGGTTAGATGTGTTGGTGGTTGGATGATAATATTTAACCTTCGTGTTGTATGTACCTAACCTAAACTCAAGTGGACAGACGGAATGTAGAGTAAATTCTTTTTTATTTACTTCATTCACTCAACATTGTGTATTAAAGGTAAATAATATCACGGCTCAGTTTGCCTTTAGAAAACATTCACATTCTTTCATCCCCACACATTGTATTAATTAATTTGACTGGGGAAGCAATAAATTTAATTGAATATAATTGTATTTGTATAACTCCTTTGACTATGATTATTGTGTATTATAAAAAGGAAATATTTATAGACTTGTAGGTAAGATGTGGAATTTAATGATGATAGGTAGAGGAGGCTCAGGTCTCATCAACATCGCCTACCTGCAATTAAGATTCTATACAAAAAAATGCAGATGATATGCCTACTATTAGACTGAGTACTACTACTACTATTGCTGTGGGCCAATACAATAATAGCCTAGCCAAGGACTATCTATCTATCTATGGTGGCATATTTGGTGGAAGGAAGGGGGAGTGGGTGGCGCAGGGAGGAGTGGGGCCTCAACTGCACTGAACCAGCTTTAGGGTGGCTCAGCTTGCAAAAGGTTAAGAATTCCTGATATCTGGTGTGTAAATACCTAGTTCATGGGGATTATATAATGTTAAACATGATAAAAGAGAAGACTACAAACTGGATAGTCATCAACCTAACAGCTGGTATCCAAATGTGTATCTTTTTTCCCTTTCTAAAAGTTTTAAAAGTATAATGAAAAAGTATTTTAAATATTCATATGGAAAAAAAAAAACCTTGAAAGTTGAAATATTGAAACAAGTAAGATACGAAAAGTCAGTATATATATATTACAATACATAAGCAAATAAAGATAAATAAACATGAAATTAGTTATAATACAAATTCGATCTGAAAATTTTTAGCAGACATTAATAATAAAGTAAACATTGTTAGGCTCGTCGCTCACTCTGCTGGCGCCATCTTGCCCTTCGGTTGTGTAAGTATCGACACTCATTCAGTGAACCATTTTGCCGCGTCCCCTGCAGCTCCTTAGCCTCTCTATGGCCTCTACATCCCCATTACTAACATTCTTAAGGCGTAATAAGGTGTCAATTATTTTTCCGCTGTTCACCTTCACCACCATCGCCGCGGATTTGATAAACACTCACCGCTGGAAGGCCCAAAAAGCCGTCACGACCCCCGGCACACCTTTACCAGGGTAGCGGCGCCCCCCTGTCACCCCCTTGCTGTGTACACCCTCCCGCCCCCCGCCGCGCCCCCTGCCGCGCCCCCTGCCGCGCCCCCTGCTGTCTAGAGATGTAAGTTATAATAGACTAGTGCAAAATTAGGCTCAGTTAAGGTGATTCGTGTCTATACGTGTCTATACGTATTACTCAGTACTCACAATGAACCTATAACATATGTTCTATCTCCTAACTAAATCCTACTCGTACCTCCTAGATCCTTTGGCAATTATTTACACAACCTTAACCCGACTCTCAGCATCTACTCACGACAATCAGCAACATGTCCGTTTCTAACGTCTGGTCCTGGCTGGTCCTCTTCTCAAGTGTTTCTTGTATTCTTCTTGTAGGATTCTTCTTCCTTCTTATCTCCCTACTCTTCTTATTAGGACTCCTCTTCCTTCTTATAACCTTATTCTTGATAAGTTTCTTGGGCTTGCTTATGCTTCTTCTGGTTCTGTAGACTTGGTTAGTCTTGTCTTCCTTTCAGCTAGTCGTCAGGTAGGTTTTGGGTCTAAAAGAGATTCTTCAAAGTTGTTCTGCTCTAGATGAGTGCTGGTAAGCTTCTGACTTCTCGTTGCTCCTAACTCACCGGAGTCTGGTCGGATCATGGAGGCGTATTCATTGTAATACCCTTTGACCAACGTGACTTATGGTGAGGTTTCTAGGCCAGCTATGAGTTATCTACATGTACTATTATGGCTTCCGGTCCCTATAGGATGTGGTGTCGTGTTCCTCATTCATGTCTGTCATTTGTTCCTTCGTCAGGAATATTGCCTGCGTTGGAAGTACTGCTTGCGGGTTCCAACATCGGTGGGTGTAGGTAATAAGGGAGTATTGGAGTAACAGGAACTATCTAGTGCAGGCCTCCGGGTCTTTTGTAGCTTCCTTATATTCTTATCTTCTTATGTTTTTTTAGGCAATGCTTACAGGTACGGCAGCCGACATGCCCAACTTTTGGGTAAAAAAATATAAAAAGCTTATATAACCAAACCAAACCGTACCTAACCTTACCTACATAACCAAATCTAACCATAACTTAATGAGTGCCGTATCCTCATAGTGCTCCCTTATAGATACGGCAGTTGCCTAGCTTTTGGGTAAAAAGCTTATACAGTGGAACCTTGACTTACGAGTTTAATTAGTTCCGTGACCGAGCTCGTAACTTAATTTGCTCGTATATCAAATCTATTTTCCCCATTGAAATTAATTGAAATGCCATTAATCCGTTCCAGCCCCCAAAATACCACCCAATTTTTTGTTACGTGTTTTTAAATAAGAAAAATGTATTTATAAATAACAAATATTGTATTAAAACATAATGAAAGAGAATGTAAAGCAAATCAGCATAAATGGCTCATGCCTTCTCGCAGGTGATACCCTCCGTCACGGTATCTCCCGCAAGCTCCTTCTCCCTCACCCACATCAATAGCAGATTCTCCATCTTTTCATGGACAGAGGTCCGGAGCTTAGAAATTATTTTAACGCCCTTGGCTGGTGTTATAGTCTTTATCGACTCCTTCTGCTTCAATATGGTACATATCGTAGAAGTACTGCGCTCGTATTGCCTCGCCAAGTCGATTACTCGCACACCTTGCTCATGTTTTTTTTATGATTTCACGCTTTATTTCGATGGACATCATCCTTTTCTTCTTTGCACTGCTGTCCTTTCCTCTCATTTTCTTAGGACCCATGGTTACAAACAAGAAATTTGGTAAAATAAATGCACAAAAACACAGAACGCGAGCACAACAGAGATCCTTACGCGGCGAGGTAAACACAAGCAGAGAACGAATTTTGCACGGGAAAGCTGGGCGGGTGTATGGCTGTGTTCACTAAAGGCCGGGTCACACGGACAATTTTTTGTCGACAAATTTTGTCGACCTCGTCTTGCTGGAATATTTCGTCGACGCTGTGGTCACACGATGAAGTGCCGAGTCGGCACCAAGACATCATTCGGCAACGCCCGAACCGGTAAATATAACCGAACTGTACCAACTGTATCAAAACAAAGGCAGAATTCCCTACGTTGAAGACAGTCAAGACACTCATCCTGCTTCAGTGCTCCAAAATGAACGGCGCCAGTGACACGGATTCAGACGTAAATATTGCAGAAATTGTACTGCTGCTAGCGTTAAAAAGAAAGCAGCTGCAACAGAAGAACGCAGCCCTGACGCTGACTCGTACCTCAAATTTTGGCTTGCAATTCAAAGCAAAAAATCGATTGAGTGACGGCTCGTGTCTCAAGAAACTCATATGTTGGGGCACTCGTAAGTCAAGGTTCCACTGTATAACCTTACCAAACTGTATCTAACATAATATAATGAACCTAACATAACTGTAAAGATGCTTTACCAGGTAAATAATAAAGCACAGGCCGTAGGAATAGTGGATGACAACGTGGTACGACTGCTGTATCTCTAAGCACTTAGTTTTTTTAGGCACAGGTTACAGGTATGGCAGCCATGTCCTCATAGTACTCAGTTATAGATACGGCAAGTGCCTAACTTATGGGTAATAAAATATAAAAAGCTTATATAACCGTACCTAACCAAGCCTAACATAACCTAATCTAACCATAGCCTAACATAACCTAACATAACATAATCAACTTAACATAACTGGAAAGATTCTTTACCAGGTAAATAATAAGGCACAGGCTGTAGGAATAGTGGATGACAACGCGGTACAGCTGCCGTATCTGTAAGCACTTAGTATTTTTTATGGTTACAATTGATAGGGACAGTTAAGGAGAGACTAAGATTAATTATACTAAATGAGGCAGAGAAGACAAGACAGTTAGCTAATTTTTATGTTGATGCTTGTCTGTCTGTCTGATTGTACACGGTGTTTCTTAATAAGTTAATTTTTACTTCAAAGCAAACATCCATAAATGGCAAAAAAATAAAAATAAATAATAATAATGATCATCCCTATGAGTTGGTGGTGTGTAGAGGTGTTACAACTTAGCTTTTCTGTATTAGTTTTGGTTCAGTTCAGTATATTGTATGGTAGTTAGCTGCCATACAATAGGCGGAACCATCTGGCTGTGACGGGAAGGTGGTCGGCAGAATGGAATATAAGTTCATAGTGTATTTTATTTGTTTATTATTTTTTTATGGTTGGTTTTGTTATATCTAAACGACGCAAACTA
>JAXIVD010009364.1:10000-15550 GCA_036785275.1 Cancer borealis | reverse complement strand
GTATGAAGAGAGCAGGAGAATGGAAAAAAAAGAGGAGCAAGGAGGATGCAGGAAATTGAGTGAATGTAGGAGGAAAATTAGGAAAGAAACTGCTGAGTGATGGGACACAAGGCAGCGGAAAATTTTTATGGGAGGACAGCGTGAAAAAGGGAAAACACCAGGAGGAAATATATTAGATTTTAGATCAGGAACACGGAAAGGAAATTGGAAAGAATACCGAAAAACAAAGAGAGAGAGAGAGAGAGAGAGAGAGAGAGAGAGAGAGAGAGAGAGAGAGAGAGAGAGAGAGAGAGAGAGAGAGAGAGAGAGAGCGAGAGCGAGAGCGAGAGAGAGAGAGAGAGAGAGAGAGACTTCAACTGTGAATAAAAATAACTCCTAATTCTTTTATAAATTTAACCACATAAACGGTGAATTTACAAAGGGGAGACGTGTGAGAAGAAATAGGAAAAGGAGGAGGAGGAGGAGGAGGAGGAGGAGGAGGAGGAGGAGGAGGAGGAGGAGGAGGAGGAAAAGATGAAAAGGAGGAGGAAGAAGAGGAGGAGGAGAAGGAAGATGAAGAGGAGGAGGAGGAAAAAAAAGGAGGATAAGGAGGAGGAGGAGGAGGAAGGAGGAGGAGGAGGAGGAGGAGGAAGAGGAAGAGGAGGAGGAGGAAGAGGAGGAGGAGGAGGAGGAGGAGGAGGAGGAAAAGATGAAAAGGAGGAGGAAGAAGAGGAGGAGGAGAAGGAAGATGAAGAGGAGGAGGAGGGAAAAAAAAGGAGGAGGAGGAGGAGGAGGAGGAGGAGGAGGAGGAGGAGGAGAAGGAGAAGGAGGAGGAGGAGGAGGAGGGTGGGTATAGGCAAGGTTAAAGGGGAGAAGACAGTACATAAGGGGAGGAGTGGAAGCGAGGAAACAGAAGAAGGAAAGTGAAGTGGAAGGGGAGGAAGGGAGAAGCAAAAAGGAGATGAGGAGAGGGGACGCAAGGGGAGGGGAGGGAAGGGGAGGTAAGGGGTGGGGAGGGAAGTTGCTAAGAGCGAAGTGATTAGACGGCCAAGTGGTCTGTCTCCCCCCCTTCCTCCCACCCCCCTCATAACTACCTCCTCCTCCTTCCTTCTCCCCATCCCTCCCATTCCCCTCCAACTCTCCCTCCTCTTTCCTTTACACTATAATGGAATTCCTATGAAGGTTTTTACACCCACCTCCTCCTACACACACACACACACACACACACACACACACACACACACACACACACACAGACACAGACACAGACACAGACACACACACACAGACACACACACACACACACCTCCACTTTTTATCTTCCCTGACCTTTCTTATTACACATTCTGGCATCCAATTCACTGCTTTTCTTCATGTTTTCCCTTCTCTTCGTATCCTAATGTGGTGTTTTTCCCCTTTTTCCTCCTTACTGTCCAATTTTCCCCTCCCCTCCTTGCCTTCCCTCACCTCCCTATCTCCTATTACCTCACCGCCACCCCTCATTTCTTCTCCTCTTCTCACCTTCCTATCTCCCTTCACCTACCTGCCTCCCTTTACTTGGAAAACGTATTACCTTCACTTCCATATTCTTATCTTTTGTTTCTCGGTTTTGTAAATTTTTTCCCCTCTTAATATTTACTCATGGTTAGGTTGTTCAATGTTTTTCTGGCATCTCTTTCTCTTTGCTTTCTTGATACTCTTTTTTTTTTTTTTTTTTGTTTTGTTTTGTTTTGTTTGTGTCTGTTTCTGATTCTCTTTTATTTCTCTCTTTTCGTTCTTGTTTTTTCTTTTTCATTCCTTCAATCTTTATTTTTCTTCTTGTTTCCAATCCTGCCCTTCTTTACTCTCTCCCATCCTTCCTTCCTTCCTTCTCTCCTTCCTTCCTTCTTTCCTTCCTTCTATCCTTCTTTCCTTCTCTCCTTCCTTCCTTCCTTCCTTCTATCCTTCCTTCCTTCTATCCTTCCTTCCTTCTTTCCTTCCTTCTATCCTTCCTTCCTTCTATCCTTCCTTCCTTCTATCCTTCCTTCTATCCTTCCTTTCTTCTATCCTTCCTTCCTTCTATCCTTCCTTCCTTCTTTCCTTCCTTCTATCCTTCCTTCCTTCTCTCCTTCCTTCCTTCTATCCCTCCTTCCTTCTCTCCTTCCTTCCTTCTATCCTTCCTTACTTTTGTCCTTCCTCTCTTCCTTCCTTCCATCCTTCTTTTCTTCTTCCCTTCTTTCCTTCTTCTCTACCTCCCTCCATCCCCCCCTTCCTACCTTTTCCTTGTTCCTACCTATCTTAATTTTACAATTTTTTTCATCAACCGTCCTTCACTCCCATTCCATTCATCTCCTCCCAACACCCCTCCTTCCCTCCTTCCCATTTCCTCCCTCACCCTAATCCCTCCTCTGTATCCCTTCCTCCCTTCCTATTTCCTCCTTTCCTCCCATTCCACCCTTCCCTGCCTCCTCCATCACATCTATCGTCACTGCCCTTTGGAATTTAGAGAGGTCGTGATGCTGAAGGCTGAATGCCATCCCGAGCCCCGTCTCTCGCCTTTGAAGTCTCTGCTGCTTGATATTTATTCCTTTGCCACTCGCAAGCCACCGTCCGAGGACGAGGTATGAGCGTTCCCAAGAGTGGAAGCTTTGTGTCGCCGCCTCCAGCCTCCTCCTCCTCCTCTTCTTCCTTCTCCTCTTTCTCCTCCTCCTCCTCCTCCTCCTCTTCCTCTTCCTCTTCCTCTTCCTCTTCCTCTTCCTCTTCCTCTTCCTCTTCCTCTTCCTCTTCCTCCTCCTCCTCCTTTTGTCAATGCATAAAATTACTTGACAGTCATATATAACAAGACGACGAGATAGTTTCAAGATAATCAGTAATATATTCTTGACTAATAAAGCCAAACACTTGTTCTCCAATCTGGTCGTTAATATCTGAAATTCTTTGCCTTCTAACGTTGTTGACAGTATAACGCTTACAGCTTTTAAGAACACATTAGACTAGAGCTTTGACTCCAATCATCAACTGATATATCGTTTGTCGAATAAATTTGATCAAGCGATGTAAATATATTTATGAAATGTCACATTTTGGATTTTGTTCCTGGTGGTCTGGCACCGCATGTTATCACCTGGGTAAAAGTAGTAGAAGTGATAGTCCTTATCTCATTTCTATGAAAAAAATTCCATGTAGTTACGTTCTTTTTTCATGCTGCATGGTTTTTCATATCTTTTTTCCGTCAACCTCGACTGGAGGGAGTGATGGGTGGGGAGAAGCCTTCTCCTTTATCGTCCTGTGCCTCTCCCTTTAGATTAGATAATGTAGTTTATTTCAAACAACCAAGTGAGGGACAACAGGCCTGCTGCTGTTTGTTCTTACTTTGTGTGTTCATTTTGTGTGTTCCTCCTCCTCCTGCTTCTCCGCCTTCGCTTCACATTGCATCCTCCATCTTTTTCTCCTCCTCCTCTTTCTCTTTCTCTTCATTCTTATTATACAGATCCGTCTTCATCTTCCTTTTCTTCTTTTTCGTCGTGCTGATGTTGCTGTTGTTCTTTGTTATCTCCTGTTCCTCCTGTTCCTCCTCCTTCCAATTGAGGACTCGTTGGACTTTGTTTATTTATTCTTACCGCTGATCAAAGTGTCTTTTTTTTTGTGTTATTTTTGAGTTATGTTGGTTATGCAGAATTGTTGGCTTCCTGCGTGGTGGTTGCGTTGTTGTGGTTGTCGACTGAAGTGCGTGGAATGATGGTTAATATCTGTATAAATTCATTTGTGGCATTTATGTAATTGATTAGCCGTTTGATTAATGTATTCCTTATAAGTATTCATGTTTATTTGCTTAATTGTTAAATCATTTATTCCAGTCACTGGTTTATTGATTCATTTATCAGGTGATATATTTCATGACTTATTCATAAATTAATGGTTAGTTTGATGTTTTCTTTTATTTTAAGAGTTAATATTTTTGTTTAGATGTATATTTACCTTTATTTTAATTCAATAACATCTAATTATTAAATACAGCCATACATACAAACATACATACATGTTTATATTTGTACCTGTTTATTGTTTTCCGTTGGTAAGGATGGAAGTGTTCGTTCTTAATTATCCTTGACATTATTATTCTCATTTTCCTACCTAACTGGCTCAAGGTCTGTGTGAATCTATATATTTCCTTAATCGTTTACTTGTTTTAAAGGTTGTACTTGTATTGGTTTAACGTTTAATATTTAGTCTAGTTGTCTGATTTGTCATTCTTCCATCATTTATTACGGATTTATCTATTTATACTTTATATATATATATTTTTTTACTTCGTGTTAGTGTTTTATTCGTATCCATTATGGCTGTGCATTTTAATTTTACATGTGTGTGTGTGTGTGTGTGTGTGTGTGTGTGTGTGTGTGTGTGTGTGTGTGTGTGTGTGTGTGTGTGTGTGTGTGGTCTCATTTTGCCTCTTTACTGCCTAAATAACCACGCCAGAAAAAGTCCTGTTTAACTGTTTGTATTTGCAGAAGGAGGAAGAGGAGGAATAATATGAATGAGAATATGAGGAGGAAGATCATGCAGGCGTCCTCATTGCAAATACTGCCTCTTTGTGGACTTTCTTCCTCTCTCTCTCTCTCTCTCTCTCTCTCTCTCTCTCTCTCTCTCTCTCTCTCTCTCTCTCTCTCTCTCTCTCTCTCTTCTCTTTCTCTTTCTCTCTTTCCGAGTCATATGCACGTTTGATCCCAGCTCTCTTCTAAGCACAACTTTACCTGGTGATAACATTTGCATACCAGTGTTGAGTCCTTCACCATCTCTCCTTTTGGTGCAGCGGCGGCGGCGGCGGGAAGGGTAGACAGTGAAATTGGTGCCGCTGCTGCCGGTGGTGTTGCTGGTGCTGCGGGTGCTGGAAGTACGAGTAAAGCCAGACATTATGTGCCTTTTCCTTCACATTCTTATTTTTCTTCACTCTGTCGCTCTAAGGCTCCGGGGGTGTTTGTCAGTGAGGGGAAATTTGAGTTCATCGCTACAGGTATTGTGCGTTGTCGTGGAGGAGGAGGAGGAGGAGGAGGAGGAACACATAGGAACACATAGGAAGAACAAACAGCAACAGGCCTACTGGCCCTTACGAGGCTGTTTGTGATAAACTAGACTACACTATCAAATCTGGGATGAAGGATACAGGATAGTAAGGGTGAGGGATTCTCCCACCAGCCACGACTGGCAGGAGAGGAAGGCCAACCATGCAATATAAGTAAAAATAAATAAATAAATGCGTGGAATTAGATTAGTCTATCCTATTACTACTGTCACTAACACTACTACCTGGCAAGCGATGTCAGGCCCCTAGCGACGTCCTTCCGAATCGAGATTTTGTAATTACTGTACATTAGAAGGAACTTGCTCAAAGTTTACTATGTTGACGAATAATGTTTTAGTTGCGGATTGGCTTCTAAGTATTTGTCCAGTCTATTTTTGAATGTATTAATTGTTTTACTGTCGACGACATTGGCGGGCAGGGAGTTCCAAACGTTAACGATCCGATTGAAAAAGAAATGTTTGGCTTCGTTTGATGTGAATCTTTTACCAGTAATCTTAAAAGTATGACGT
>JAXIVD010009363.1:0-10000 GCA_036785275.1 Cancer borealis | reverse complement strand
ATATATATGTATATATATATATATATATATATATATATATATATATATATATATATATATATATGTATATATATATATATATATGTATATATATATATATATATATATATATATATATATATATGTATGTATATATATATATATATATATATATATATATATATATATATATATATATATATATATATATATATATATATATATACACATATATATGTATATATATATATATATATATATATATATATATATATATATATATATATATATATATATATATATATATATGTATATATGTGTGTGTGTGTATATATATATATATATATATATATATATATATATATATATATATATATATATATATATATATTAATATATATATTGCTGCGGGTCTCATCCCGCGGGAAGTGTTAGAGACATGTCTACGTGACGAGATGGGTTTACGCCTTTTTTTGTTACGGGAGCCACGTGGTGTTTGGGAGAGGCGCGGGAGTCGTGGGACTGCCAGCCGTGGCAGGATGGAGAGCGAGCATTCGTGGGTAGTGATGAGTTGCCAGCGAGGATTAATGCGAGTTTGTTGCTCAGCGATATTTTAACTTCTGTTTGCTTATTCTCCTAATTTTCCTATCTTTCCTTTTTTCTTTTTTGCGTTGCAAAGCGTCTCGTCTTGTAGTAAATTCTTTTCTGCTTCCTCTGGTATGTTTGTTGTCGTTCTACGACAACATATATATATATATATATATATATATATATATATATATATATATATATATTATATATATATATATATATATATATATATATATATATATATGTATATATATATATATATATATATATATATAATATATATATATATATATATATATGTATATATATATATATATATATATATATATATATATATATATATATATATATATATATATATATATATATATACACATATATATGTATATATATATATATATATATATATATATATATATATATATATATATGTGTGTGTATATATATATATATATATATATATATATATATATATATATATATATATATATATATATATATTAATATATATATTGCTGCGGGTCTCATCCCGCGGGAAGTGTTAGAGACATGTCTACGTGACGAGATGGGTTTACGCCTTTTTTTGTTACGGGAGCCACGTGGTGTTTGGGAGAGGCGCGGGAGTCGTGGGACTGCCAGCCGTGGCAGGATGGAGAGCGAGCATTCGTGGGTAGTGATGAGTTGCCAGCGAGGATTAATGCGAGTTTGTTGCTCAGCGATATTTTAACTTCTGTTTGCTTGTTCTCCTAATTTTCCTATCTTTCCTTGTTTCTTTTTTGCGTTGCAAAGCGTCTCGTCTTGTAGCAAATTCTTTTCTGCTTCCTCTGGTATGTTTGTTGTCGTTCTACGTCGTATATATGGCCTGTGGTGATTTTGTGAAACAAAGTGTTTCCTAAGCTATGCAGGGAGAGCGCGAGGCGAGAGAGCGAAAGAGGGCCGCCCGAAAAACACTATATGGCAACACTTGCAGGAGCTGGGCCCCGTGTGTGTTAGTGAGTCTCAGTTACCGACCGGCTGCCTCAACGAACACATCTCACGCATGCTCGCTCTCCCCAATTTGGCATTATTTCATCTGTAACCTCCTCATATTTAAGGGAGTGGGTTTTACGACTGGCCTGTTAGTTCAGGGGTAAATTTGTGTAGCTAGACAGTAAGGCCCTGTTTATACGAGGACCAGGTTACCGTGCCGAGAGTGAGAAAGACGAGTGTGTTGGCAGTATAATTAACATCTTGCTTGAGGTAACTCCTCCTAGAGGCTCAGTGTCCAGGAACTTCTCATAAGGAGGCTCTGGATATTGTTAGGCTGTTGAGTCTTGGGAAGTAGTTTCTGCGTTGTCTACTTTGTCGGCGTTGTCTTCGTTGTTTTCGTTGTCCTCCTTGTGAGAAAGAGAGCCAATCATCTGGGGCCTCTTGTTGGATAACACAGACGAGGAGTAATCCCGTCTTAGTGTTGATTTATTACGACTCATATAACGCACTGTAAGGAGTCCCCTCGTGGAAGGCTACTCTGCAGGGTGTTAATTGAGTCGAGAGGGGTTATTGTCCAAACCAGAAGTGGGTGGAAAGACACCTTGTGGGCGGTATTCTGGTTGGAGCGATAGCTCCTTGTCTAGGCACTGTAATCTAGTGCTCGCTGTAAGTCTCTTTAGAATGTAAGGAGGAGAAGGTGGTTACTACTGGGAGATTCCTTGTCCTTTGGAGGGTAAAAAGGACTGGCGACCTCTTTACGTTAACGGGGTGGCTGTAGGTGCTGTGTTTGGGGGCTAATTAACCGGGCACATCCGCTTATAAGCTGCCGGCGTGTGGCCCTCGGAGTGACCAGTCCTACGGGATAGTCGACTTTCCTTGTCCTTTGGTGGGTTAAAAGGACGTATAAACATCAGCCCTACAGTTCGTACACGCCCGTAACGTGGTTGTGACTGGGTTGTTCATAAGCTGACACCCGGCACTAGGGCATAAGAACCGTGTCCTTACGGTGTGACCGTAACAAAATTGGCGATCTCGCCAGGATTCTAAAGGAATTACAGTGAGTAGGAAAGCAGTGTTAGTGTGTTGTTAGTGTGAGTCTACACACACTGTAACGATCGAAGACAACCGTGATGTACTTACTTCCCTTGAGGATGGCTCGGCCCGAGCCAGTCCTGTACGTGGCGTTAGTGAACGGCCATGCCTAGGTGAAAATCGGCCTGTTAGTCTTGTTAGTGAGCATAGTACTACAGGACGATTAAACTTTGCTCAGGGAGTGCTTGAACAGCTCCTGCAGCATACAACGGGTCGTGTTGGTTCTTTTGAGAACGTAATGGGTTCAAGGAGAGTGAGCTCAGCTGCCAGTGTTACTGACAATCTCCAGTCAGTCGGAATGGCGAAGGAATTGAGATTCCAACTAGAAATGAAGAGGTTGGAGATAGAAGCTGCGAACGAAGCGAGAAGGTTAGAAGCTGAAGAAAGGAGAGAAGCGAAAAGGATGGAATTAGAAGCTGAAGAGAGGAGAGAAGCAAGAAGGGAAGAGCTAGAAATTAGAAGGTTAGAGATGGAGAAGCATAGAAAATTTGAGTGGGAAAGATCTAGACTCTGGGCCAATTCAACTCATAAGGGAGGAGAAGGAGAGGAGAACTCAGTTGAGCGCCAGATGGTAAGGAGTTTACAGCTCATCCCTGATTTTGATGAACAGAAGGTAGCAAAATGGTTTAGAAGGTTTGAGAAGAAAGCGGCTGAGTTTGATTGGCCAGGAGGACGATGGGTTGGCCTAGTGGCCAATAAGCTAAAAGGCAGGGCATTGGAGGCCTACGACAATATGTCGGTGGATGATCTGGAAAGTTATAGGGACTTTAAAGCTGATATCTTGAGGGCTTACGAGCTGCGGCCCGAAGCCTATCGCCTAAGGTTCCGAGGTGGGAAGAAAAGACCTGGTGATTCTTACCTCGAATGTGCCCGTCATTTAGAGCAGGCATTTAAGAGATGGATTATGAGTGAGGGAGTGGATACTCTCCGCGACCTGGAGGAGTTGATGGTCATGGAGCAGTTAATTAATGCTGCCTCTCCTGCGGGAGAAGCGTTTTAAGACGCTGAAGGAGGCTGCCACCTGGGCTGACGACCATGTGTTAGCCCATCGCTCGGAGCCTCGTGCTGGAGGTGGATTCAAGGAGGGAGGACCACGAGAGCCAGGGGGCGGTGGTAGCGCTAGTTCTGGTGCTCCACGTTCCCCTCCCCGCAGTCACGGCTTTGGAAATAAAAGCGGATTTGGTAAGTCTCAATCTCCCGCTGCCCCTTCAGGGCCAAAGGGAGGGTCAGGAGGGAAGATGACTTCTAGTACCCCTAAGTACGACAACCAGCCCACGTGTTATAACTTCCATGCCAAGATGCATTTCCGATCTCAATGCCCTAAACTAATGACAGTGGGCCCCTCCAAGACACCCCAGAAACCACTTGCCTTGTTGGTATGGCCTGATCAGGGTCGTGAGGAGAGGCTGCTCGCTCCTAATGTTCCTGAAGGGAAGAAGGCTCTTGATGGGCCTGTGTTGGATTGTGAGGAGGGGGTTCAGGCAGACTCACTTGTTTCCCCCCTGTTGTTGCTTATGTGACTCCAGCTGACTCGGAGCTGGACTGGTGTCGCCCATTTCTGTGTGGGGGCACTGTTGAGATTGACGGGAACAAGTATCCTGTCACTGTCTTGCGAGACACTGGCGCACAACAGTCTGTGTGTCGAAATGTCACCGGGGGTAAGGTGACTTCTTCTAAGGTAGTGTTGTGTAGGGGCCTCAACGCTGTCGGGAAGTTTGTGACGGCTGAGATGAAGCTGTCATGTCCACTGATTACCACTACGGCTCAAGTGGCAGTGGCGGAACAACTGCCTGTAGCAGGTGTTGATTTCCTGCTAGGAAATGACCTAGATGGAGGGAGAGTTTGGGTGCCCACCCCTACGGGAGGTGAGGCCTCTGAGGTGTCGGGGCATAGTGTGCCCGACCCTGTTGCTGTTGTCATCCGGTCGCAGACCGAGAGGGTGATGCAGGGTGTTGCTCCTGGAGCTGACTGCGACAGAGCAGGGCTACCGAAAGAGGAGAACAGTGGTGAGGTAGAAGCTGTCGCTCTTGGGACCGACTGCAAAGAGGCAGGGTCACCGGTGTTGGAGGGCAGTGAGGAGGAAGTTGTTGGGGTTGTCACCCGGTCTCAGGCTAGACGGGTGGCACCGGCTGCTACTCTAGGGGCTGACTGCAACATTGCAGGGTCACTGACAAAAGAGAGCAGTGTTTCTGAACTGGATGAGCCAGAGCCGGGTTCTCCAGTGAGTCAAGGTGTGGGGACTGACTACCGCAATGCAGAGCCACCCATAGAAGCACCTGACTCGGCAGAGGTTGTCGCCGAGGGTGAGGAAGGAGTGTTGTGTTGGTATTCCTCACATTGCGGGGCACCTCGGAGGAAGCACCCCCGCGGTGGTGTTTCCTGGTTGTGAGGCTGTGGGTCTCGGTACTCAGTCCGGGCCCCAGCCTGAGATGTCGGACAGTTTGTTGAGGGTCACCTCTGAGGGAGGGGAGACTTCCACCTCTGCGGGGAAGTTGGAGGCTCCCACCCCTGCGGAGTGTACTGGAGACAGGGAACAGGCTGTGCCCTTGTCTGGTGACTGTCTGACGGATGAGGCCCATCTGGAGGGCCCACCCCTTTTGGCCGATGAGGAAGTGGTGGATGAGTCCACGCCACGCCTCAGGCCCCAGGACGTAACCAGGGTGTCGGCACCACCCCTTCCGACAGATCCTGTGGTCCCACACGATCTTACTTGCATTGAGCCGGCGTTGCTCATCAAGGGATGGAAAGGGGACCCAGAATTGGCCTCTTGTTTTGCGAAGCTGGGAAAGGAGATAAGAGGGGTAGAGGAGTTTCTGATGCAGAGGGGGATGTTACACCGCAGGTTGAGGGAGAGTGACGGAAGCGAAGTACTACAGGTGATAGTGCCTCGGGAGTTGAGGGAGACCCTAGTGCTGTTGGCACATGAGGGACCCATGGCTGGACACCTGGGTGTCCACAAAACTCTCGCCCGCCTGCGGAGCAACTTCTGGTGGCCTGGCATGGCCGGAGATATTACGGAGTTGTTGCAGAGTTGTCACACCTGTCAGATGGTGGACAAACCCAACCAAACTCCCCCTGTTGCACCCCTGCACCCTATCCCCGCTGTGGATCCTCCTTTTATCAGGGTTCTGATTGACATGGTGGGGCCCTTCCCTACTACCAAGGCCGGTCATAAGTACTTGTTGACCATTATGGATGTAACGACTCGGTCTCCAGAAGCTATACCGGTGAGGAGCACCCACGCACGAGTTGTGCTTAAGGGCCTCCTCAACTTCTTTACCCATTTTGGTCTGCCTCCCGAGATTCAGTCCGATCGAGGGACCAACTTCACCTCGAAGTTGTTCGAAAAGACTATGACCGAGTGGGGGATCAAGCACATTCTATCTAGTTCTTATCATCCCCAGTCGCAGGGAGCATTAGAGCGGCACCATCAGACGCTCAAGACTATGCTCCGGGCGTTCTGCTTGGAACGAGAGAAAGACTGGGACGAGGCGGTTCCCTATGTCTTGTTTGCTGTGAGGGAAGCTCCTACTGAGTCCTTAGGGTTTTCCCCGAATCACTTGGTGTTTGAGCACCGGGTGCGTGGTCCTTTGGACTTAGTGCGGGAAGCCTGGTGTGCTCCCCACTCGGACCGCCCAGAGTCGCTCTTGAAGAGTGTGTTAAGGACTCGGGAAAGACTGGTGAAAGCGCTGGAGGTGGGTCAGCACAATCTCGGAGCTGCCCAGAAGAAAATGAAGGGATATTACGACCAGAAGGCCAAGTATCGTACTTTTGCACCTGGGGAGGAGGTGTTGGTGTTGCTTCCTCTACAAGGACAGCCGCTTGCGGCCCGTTACTGTGGCCCTTATAAGTTTGAGAAGAAGGTGGGGGACTTGGACTACCTGGTGGCCACTCCTGATCGGCGTAAGAGGGCTCAGCTTTGCCATGTAAATATGCTGAAGTCCTACTTCCGTAGAAAGAACCAGGAGGGTTGTTTTAGTTCGGCCAAGAAGGAGGCATCTTTAGTTTTATTTTTCTGCCGTGAAGAGGAGGCCACCGAGGTTCTTGGTTCAGAACATGTAGTCCCCGCGAAGCACTGGGAGCAGAACAGTGCGCTGCTCCTTGAAGAAAAATTGCAACACCTGGGAGAGGTGCAGAAGCATGAGATGCTTCGGCGGTTGGGAAAGTACCCTTCTGTCTTTAACAATGTCCCAGACAGAACAAGCCTGATTCAACATGACATTGATGTGGGGGAGTCCACTCCAGTTAAGCTGCCTCCGTATAGAGTGAATCCCCTGAAGCAGCAGTTGGTGGAGAAGGAGTTGGAGTATATGTTGGAGCACGGCCTGATTAAGAGCACGTATAGCCAGTGGAGTTCGCCTGTCACTCTTCAACCAAAGCCTGACGGCAAGGTCAGGTTTTATATTGATTTTAAGAAGGTCAATACACTCACCAAGGCCGACACCTACCCGTTGCCCCGGGTGGATGACTCAGTGGACCGTATTGGCGGGGCCACGTTTATTTCAAAGGTGGACTTGGTGAAGGGCTACTGGCAGGTTTCTCTCACGGACCATGCTAAAGAGATAGCTAGTTTTGTGGCCAATGGGGCAGTCTATCAGTGCCAGGTGATGCCCTATGGACTTAGAAATGCCCCAGCCACGGTCCAACGTTTAATGGACCAGGTGGTGGATGGTCTCCAGCATTGCGTCGTGTACATCGATGACTTGGTTATCTATGACACTTGTTGGTCGGACCACCTTGACAACGTGGAGGCACTGTTTGCACGACTCCAGGAGGCTGGGTTGGTGGTCAACCTGGACAAGTGTGACTTCGTTAAGGCTCGGGTCCAGTACTTGGGGTATGTGGTGGGCCACGGCTACATCACTCCTCCCGAAGCCAAAGTGGAGGCGATCAGGCGGTTCCCCGCGCCGACCTGGCGCCGCGCTCTGCAGAGGTTCCTCGGGGTAGTAGGCTACTACCGCCGATTATTCCAGGGTATTCCACCTTGCTGGCACCTTTGACTGACCTCTTGCAAAAGGGGAAGAAGTGGGCGTGGAGTGAGGCGTGTGAGAGCGCCTCCTCCCAAGTAAAAAGACCTTTTGCGCGGCCAGCCAGTCTTACGGGCTCCGGACTTCACCAGGCCTTTTGCTTTGGCGGTCGATGCCAGCTAGGCCGGGGTGGGCGCAGTTCTCATGCAGCCCGACGAACACAAAGTGAATCACCCTGTCTGCTACTTCTCCAAGAAGTTTACTCCCGCCCAAAGGAACTACTCTGTTATTGAGCAAGAGTTACTGACCATTCTTTCGGCTCTGCAACATTTCGAAATCTATGTTCCGGCCTATGGTCCCCTAGTCACCATCTATTCTGACCATAGTCCTTTGCAATTTTTGGACAAGTTTAAATTTAAAAATGTGCGCCTCACTCGGTGGAGTTTACTCTTGCAGGAGTATAACCTAGAGGTCCGCCACATTAAGGGGGTAGACAATGTTGTGGTCGATTGTTTGTCGCGAGCCAATGAATGACTCGGACAGGTTAAACATTTTATAAGTCTGTAAGACTTATAAAAATTTTCCTTTAATTAATTAAGGGGGGGCGTGTTGCGGGCCCCACCCCGCGAGAAGTGTTAGAGACATGTCTACGTGACGAGATGGGTTTAACGCCTTTTTCTGTTACGGGAGCCACGTGGTGTTTGGGAGAGGCGCGGGAGTCGTGGGACTGCCAGCCGTGGCAGGATGGAGAGCGAGCATTCGTGGGTAGTGATGAGTTGCCAGCGAGAATTAATGCGAGTTTGTTGCTCAGCTATATTTTAACTTCTGTTTGCTTGTTCTCCTAATTTTCCTGTCTTTCCTTGTTTCTTTTTTGCGTTGCAAAGCGTCTCGTCTTGTAGCAAATTCTTTTCTGCTTCCTCTGGTATGTTTGTTGTCATCCTACGTCGCCTCTATGGCCTGTGGTGATTTAGTGAAACAAAGTGTTTCCTAGGCTATGCAGGGAGAGCGCGAGGCGAGAGAGCGAAAGGGGGCCGCCCGAAAAACACTATATGGCAACACTTGCAGGAGCTGGGCCCCGTGTGTGTTAAGGCCCGTCTACACTAGGACTGGGCAGTCGGGGGATCGCGCGACTGCCCAGTCTCGATTCCCATATATGGTAAAGTGGGCGGGGCTAGACGATGGGCGAATCAATCTTGAGCGAGAGGCATTTGATTGGGTGAGTGAACGTCAGTGACGGACTGAACGCGGGCCAGGAGAGATGCTCTCGCGGAGATGGGTGTCTTCCTTACGTATATAAGGTTCAATCTTGTTGAGCAATTTATATAATAAAATAACAGGCATTCTGGTGTAGCTCTCAAAGCCATCAGGGCATTCCTTTTCAAGTTCGGAGAAAATTTGTGAGAAACTTCCTCTTTCACTCCGCCTGAGAAGGCGCGGGCTTTTGACAACGCCTGTCTCGTGTTAAGACGTTCACCCCCATTACCCCCTCTTCGGTCGGCCTGCCCCCCCGACTGCCCAGTCCTAGTGTAGACGGGCCTTTAGTGAGTCTCAGTTACCAACCGGCTGCCTCAACGAACACATCTCACGCACGCTCGCTCTCCCCAATTTGGCATCATTTCATCTGTAACCTTCTCATATTTAAGGGAGTGGGTTCTACGACTGGCCTGTTAGTTCAGGGGTAAATTTGTGTAGCTAGACAGTAAGGCCCTGTTTATACGAGGACCAGGTTACCGTGCCGAGAGTAAGAAAGACGAGTGTGTTGGCAGTATAATTAACATCTTGCTTGAGGTAACTCCACCTAGAGGTTCAGTGTCCAGGAACTTCTCGTAAGGAGGCTCTGGATATTGTCAGGCTGTTGAGTCTTGGGAAGTAGTTTCTGCGTTGTCTACTTTGTCGGCGTTGTCTTCGTTGTTTTCGTTGTCCTCATTGTGAGAGAGAGAGAGAGAGAGAGAGAGAGAGAGAGAGAGAGAGAGAGAGAGAGAGAGAGAGAGAGAGGGAGAGAGAGAGAGAGAGAGAGAGAGAGAGAGAGAGAGAGAGAGAGAGAGAGAGAGAGAGAGAGAGAGAGAGAGCCTATCATCTGGGGCCTCTTGTTGGATAACACAGACGAGGAGTAATCCCGTCTTAGTGTTGATTTATTACGCACTGTAAGGAATTCCCTCGCGGGAGGCTACTTTGCAAGGTGTTAATTGAGTCGAGAGGGGTTATTGTCCAACCAGGAGTGGGTGGAAAGACACCTTGTGGGCGGTATTCTGGTTGGAGCGATAGCTCTTTGTCTAGGCACTGTAATCTAGTGCTTGCTGTAAGTCTCTTTAGAATGTAAGGAGGAGAAGGTGGTTACTCTTGGGAGATTCCTTGTCCTTTGGAGGGTAAAAAGGACTGGCGAACTCTTTACGTTAACGGGG
>JAXIVD010009362.1:12500-15551 GCA_036785275.1 Cancer borealis | reverse complement strand
AGGAATATAGGAATAATATCCCTTTTCTCTCTTTCTCTCTCTCTTACAACTCATTCTTCCCGGTCAATATGGATACTTGTATGTACACAAGAATGACCCATCCAGAAGACAACTCTCATAGATCTTCAAAACTTCCCGACACAAAATGAAACTGAAAGAATAAAGAAGGAAAAGAATGTGGCTACGAAAGATAGAAGTCAGAAGTGAACAACCAGTTAACTTCACCGACCAGCGAGCCAGTCGGTGGGGAAGTGTGGTAAAGCACTGTTGGGGATCAGCCCGTTAGGCGCAACAGTAATATGAAAATACGGAGTTCAAAAGACGTCAACATATGTGAGGAAGGGAATGGGTAGGAGAGAAAGGAGAGCTGTATCACAAAGAAGTACACGCAGTTCAAGATGGAATGTTGTGGTGTGCGCCAGGAGCTATTGGGAGCAACGGAAGCAGCAGCGGGCCATTGGTGGGCGGTGGGTGGCCTCCTGGGGAATTCATTAGTGGCATGCTGGGGTGGAAATCTCGTATGTAAAAAGGAAATTTCTTGGGACTTCATTCGTGCAGCCACACGTGCCTCGGGCATACATGCAAGCTTTCGTCTGCTGGGTGTGGCCGACCCCTGCCTGCTGGCCCTGCTACCGGCCCGCCCGCTTGCTCCAGACTAGAAAATAACGCTGCATGGCCCGCCACAGTTATGACTCCTGGATTTGTTATGCACATTTTAGGCGATGCTTTGTTTCATTCGTACATTATATATAAAAAATATCCTCAGCAAACTTATAGTTATATAGAAAAGAATTATATCTATTTTTTTACATTATTTTTTTTAATCTAGTCAGACCATACAAAAAGAATAAAATGTGTGTTTTAACTATAGAAAATAATAATACCATTCATAATGAGAGGCGAGGCGCGAGTGGCCGGGAACCAAGAGAGAATGTGGAAGGGACTGCCGCCGCCCGCGTGCCTTGAGTGCTGAGCGACCCTTGATGCGGCGAGGAATGTCTCCTTGCGAAATAAATTATTGATCTGTGGCTTCTTGATGTAAGAAATTGCACCGGCCGCTCAGTGTCCCCGGCCGGTCATCACAGCCTCGCCATCAACACCTGACGCCCTCCAGCCTCACAGTTCCACCGCAGAAAAGAAACCTCACAGAACGAAGCGTGGCCACATGTCTACCCTGGCTGTATCAGCGAAGACTTAGCAAAACTTGGGCTACTTATTACAATCACAGATAAAAGAGGGAAGTACTCGCATTCTTGTAAACAATCAGTCTGGTTTCGTCACTCAGCAGTGTGTTTCTTCGTAAAACGTCACTTTCCCTATTATTTTTTCATTCATCCGTTTCTAAGATACAGAGGGATTTCACTGACTACATATTGTCAGGTGACATTACCGGAAGGGGCACGCCGCTCCTGCAGGCTCTCTCTCTCTCTCTCTCTCTCTCTCTCTCTCTCTCTCTCTCTCTCTCTCTCTCTCTCTCTCTCTCTCTCTCTCTCTCTCTCTCTCTCTCTCTCTCTCTCTCTCTCTCTCTCTCGCTCTCGCTCTCTCTCTCTCTCTCTCTCTCTCTCTCTCTCTCTCTCTCTCTCTCTCTCTCTCTCTCTCTCTCTCACACACACACACACACACACACACACACACACACACACACACACATTAAATCTGTCAGTCTTTCACACTACCAGGGCGGCTGGGAGGACAACGGCACATCCAGCATTGGCGTCATGGTGACTCCGTCCGCCGAAATTTACAACACAACATTCTAGCATTTCACCTGAAGCCGCGACCTCCTGTGAAACTACCGTCAGATAAGAGACGAAAGATCACGGTGCCGGTCTAGGCTTCCTCACCTCACTCCTTACGTCCAATTTTCATTTATTGCTGATTGTTCGTGTGTTATCAAGAAACAGAATCACCAGAAAATCATGAATTTCACATGAAAATAATCACATCTTCGACCTGATGATTATTTACAGTCTTAGGTTACTGATATCCTTATGTATTATCATCTTGTTTTACATGTTTGTTAGTTCTTCACTGCACTTGTCTTTCTGCAGGTGTGAGTCATGCTGGTGGGAAGGCACCAACCACGAGCTGGGAGGAGGAAGAGGAGGCGGGGTATTAGGAGGAGGAGGGTCCATGTCTGCTGCACTACGGAGGGTCCTGACTGGGTGGAGTGCATGAGGGAGTGGACGCCTGCCGCCAGTCAGTCACTTCAGGACGCCCAACACCATACTTATACCTGCAAAATGGGAGAGAAGGAACATTAGTAAATATTGATTAACTTCCTTCAGGAACCTCCTGCTCTGAGAGCGGCAGTCCCGCAGTATGGCACCACACCGGGTGCTCGCGAGACGCGCCGTCATTGCCTCCGTCAGCACGTCAGTGGGTTTCCTGAAGGCTAAGAGTCAACTTTCCAAACGTAAAATACGACAGGAATATGACAAAAATTCAGTAACCATCAGCAAAAACAACAGTTATCTATATATTGAATAAACCGAAAACTGTGTCAATAGCATATGTTAATGGTATGCCGCTATTGTATATGTATGTTTAACTTAACAATTTACACACTGATCTGATCACGTCCACTACACTAACTTGTCCTAATTTCCCTGATAACTACGGTAGTTACCAGTAGGACAATATACGAGTGTTACTTCCTGTACACTCACCGTCTAATGACTGTAGTAACTTTGGCATGCTTGCGGCAACAGCAGAGTCTTATGATAAGGAGTCACTTGTGTCACTGTTCACTGTCGCACCCACCATTCTGGTAAGCTGTTTCTCGCTATTTTTGCTATTGCTATCACTATTTTTTGTAATAAACACAGTCTTTTTAGGCCTCGAGGGGTTGGATTCACTCATTCCTTCCGACGCATCACCGCCGTCAGGTAAAACAGAGGCTTGTGTCCGATCACTTCCCCCTCCCCCTAGCTGCTGCTGCTGCTGCTGCTGCTGCTGCTGCTGCTGCTGCTGCATCTGAGAGAACTTGGCGAGCCTAGTTCTGACGATCTTGAGGTGCCTCAGGATATAGTCTTCGTGTGGCGCCATCAC
>JAXIVD010009362.1:0-7500 GCA_036785275.1 Cancer borealis | reverse complement strand
CGGGGGCGGGGCGAACCTCCCCTTTCCTGCACTATCTGCACCCATAACCACCCCACCGACACACACATCATACATTAACCGGCACGTTACACCCCGCCCCGTCCCCCACTCCGCCGCCGCCGCCATCCTGGCAGGTAGACTCTCAGGCAAGGCTTGTGGTGGCGGCCCAACACGCATACATCATGCACACACGTCCCCAGCGGGCGAGAACACCACCATGCAGAAGGTCATCGGCCTTCCTACTCCCACTCTCCCCCTCGGCCACACGCCTCGCCTTGTATCGCTCCTCCTAGCCTCCTGATCTTCATTATGCTAAGCGATTTAACCTCCGTTGCATCTGACCCACGTGATCCTCAAAAACTTCAAGATACCCGACCTTGCCTGCCCTTGCCTCGTCCAACGTTCCGCTTTTCTCAAGTTTTCTCAGCCCTCAATCTATCTTTTAATATTTAACGGTGCTTCAGACTCAACTATTCTGCTATCACAAGTTTCTTTTTCTCTCTTCAATTATTCCCGCAGCATTTCCTTGGTCACTACAGTCATGGACGTTCCCTATAAACTGCTACAACAACTGCACCGGGTCGCGCCTTAGCATGCCACCACGGACACCTTTGTGACGTCACGGCGTAGCGTCAGGTGCCAGTGTTCACTTCTCCTGGCACGAGCGGGAAGTGCAGACCAACGGGCTTGGAAAGTTCCACACGAATAAAAAGTCGGAGGACGTGATTCGCTCCATTCACTTGTATATTTACGACTGGCGGGAGGACATGTTTCAATAAAGTAAGAGAGAGAGAGAAAAAAAAAAAAAGGTATATTAAAACCCGCAAACTTTCTAATACTCCACCCTTATGCACATACGAAGATTAATTAATGTATGTATCTTCCACGTACACCGCACCTCCAGCTGTGCATGTCAGTATTATCTCTTTAGCAATACAATCATCCACTCAGGACGGGTCAGGCGGCGGGCGTTGGGTACAATTGCTCGGTGTTCCTTTGTGGGTTTGTTCAGCGGGTATGGACTGGGTACAATGCCTCAGTGATACAACTCCATGTATACAAGTGCAAAGGCGGCGCAAAAAAAGGAACCCGAAGAGAAGTGACTGCGAGAAGGCCACGCTGGAGTGCAGAGGAAGAACGTCACGGGTACAGTAGGAGGAGGAGAGGAGAAGGAGGAGGAGGAGGAGAATACCCACCGAATAAAGGCACAGCTGCAGGAAGGGTAAAAGGTTGGGGGGGAGGAAGAAAGGGAGGGAAGGAGGCAAGGAGGGAAGAAGGTGAAAGCAGTATTAAAGATATTACAAAAAAAACCTGAGGGAAAAAACGGTACGGCCACCAGCACAACCAGGAAGGACACATCACCCAAAAGGGAAAAAATCGCAGTTACCAGGAAGGCGGTATTAGGGTTAAGGTAAAAAAAAAAGCGAAGGAGAGGGAGAAGGGTAAGCGCAGCATGGGCACAGGTAGTGGAGAGAGAGCAGGTCCCTCACACCACCACGGAATGCCTCGAATTGCTTTTAAATGGAAGCTAACGAAGGAGGAGGACGGGGGGTGGAGACGAGGGACGGGGACGTGAGAGGGCGGCTGATGGGCGGGTGGGTGGCGGGCGGGCGAGGTGTTCCCAGGCGAGGCAGGCCAGCAGGAGGGATGGGGCGCCGGCCTCCCGCAGCCTGTCTCAGGGTCACCCAGCAGGAGACTCCCGCAGGATCCGCCTCCCGCCCCCATGACGTCTGTGGCTCGGCCCTAGCCCGCCCTTCTGACAGACCCTCTGCTCCATCATCGCCATGACAACCCTCGCCTCTATCCACCACCACCACCACCACTACAATGGTACTCCACACCATTCACCACGCACCCTCACACTCAACTACAAGTGCTACCTACCTCCACCGCGCCCCTACAATCTGTCATCTGTAGCAATAGGACCATCATCACCCAGTAACTACAATTTCCATCTTTCATTATCCATACATACACAGTGCCACCATCACCACAATTGTCCCGCCACCATCATCACCAAACGTCATGAACGGCTCCAATGACACTGTACGATCTCACAACAGTCATCATCACCATCCACCGCCACCACCACTGACGCTTGTAACTATTGCTACGGTCATAATCACCACCATTATAGTTGCTAATAGTGTCACAACAATCATCTGTACAGCTTCCCTCATTACCAGATAACCTGCACACACGCAAACACACACACACACACACACACACACACACACACACACACACACACACACACACACACACACACGCACACACACACACACACACACACACACACACACACACACACACACACACACACACACACATACACACACACAGACATAAGTGCTATGCTTTCTCTTCTGTCACTACCATCATCTCATCCACTCATCCCTTCGGGGAATCACAGCCTTACATTCCTCCCGAATCATCCTCTGCCCAAACTTAGTCACCACCGACCGCTTGTCGCGCTACGGGTCAGCGAAGCGGAGAAAACAGTTCGAAGGGAAGAGGAGTGAAGAATAACAAACTACATAAAGAATAATGAAGTAGAGATAAACAGGTGTGTATACATATATATTTAAACATTTACAATTGTATAAAGTGCTATACCGGATAAAGGAGTGAGGGGGGGAAGCAGATATGCAGATGGCTTAAGGAGGAAAGAAGAAGGGGACGTGCGAGCAAGAGGAGGAAAAAGGAGAGAAAGAATGAATAAATGTAAGAAAGATTAAAGGAAGGAGGGAAGGAGAAAAGGAAGGAATAATAGAAGGACGGACGGAAAAAATAGTCTGTCAGAAGGGAGGAAGGAAGAAGGAAGCATGAAAGGAAGGAAGAAATGAAGAAAGGAAGGAAGGTAAAAAAGAAAGGTAAAAGAGGGAATTCTACGAAGTGCAATAAGCTGTCACCACCAAGAAGCAGCAAAGAATGAAGTGGAATGGAAAGTGAAACGTAACTGCAGGAAAGAATGAATATACGACGAAGGCGGAAATGAAGCAAGGAAGGGAATAGGTAAAAAAAAAAAAAAAAAAAAAAAAGGAAGGAAGAAACGAAGAAAGAAATTAATGAAAAAAAGAAGGAAAGAAAGAAAGAAAAAGAGAAAGAAAAACAAGAAGTGAAGAAGAGAAAACATACAAGCAGGAAAGGTGGGCGGAAGGGAAAGAGGTGGAAGGGTGAAGGAAGGGGAAAGCAGGGTGGGAAAGCATTACATAGGACCAAGAGGGAAGGGTTATGGGAGGAAAGACGGAAGGGAGTCAAATATTTATGTCCCACCCTTCACCCTGCCGGTCCTGTACCCAAAACAATTATAACACTCACATAACGCTCCATAATAACCGTATTTCTGGCCCCGAGTCACACGCGGGTCATGCCACCACAGCCCTACACGACGGGGACAGAGGGGTGAGGGTCGCCTGTCTACAGAGAGACAGTCGATCAGGTTCCCCGCTGCTAAACTCAAGGCTAGACTGTTGGACGCTGCTGCCCTCTCAACCCACACCCCGACACCGCAACCCTTCTGCCCTTCCCACCCTTGCTTCCCACAGAAACTCGCTTGGATTACGGCACATACACATTCTGATCTTTTTCTGTGACAGACAAACGTAGACAGATAGACAGATAGACAGACAGACAGAAAGACAGTTAGTTAGATAGCTAGACAGGTAAGAAGGTACAGTATGTAGACGCGCGCGAACACACACACACACACACACACACACACACACACACACACACACACACACACACACACACACACACACACACACACACACACATACACAAGCACGCACGCACGCACACACTTCCAACATGCATAAACAAGAGCGATCCATCAGAGCGAGGTCCTTCGTGCCCCTCTTGTCTTCAGTCCAAGCAATGCATTCACAAGCGTTAATCTTATTTGAAGCCTTGAAACGCGTCTTAGCTAGCCAATTGATCTGCCCAGCCAACCCCCCACCAGCCACCAGCCTCCTTCTCCTCCTCCTCCTCCTCCTCCTCCTCCTCCTCCTCCTCCTCCTCCTCCTCCTCCTCCTCCTCCTCTTCCTCCTCCTCATCCTCCTTGCTATCTATTTTTGCTTCACCTCAATCAAACATCCGATTCACTCCACCTTCAGTATTCAACAATGTTCGCGCCCTTTATGGTATTCGAATGAAATGGAGGTGCCAGTCACTTTCTGCGCTGCATTCCTTTTTGTTTATTGCTAGTTATCTGCTTTCAGTCTTTCTTCAATCTTTTTTTTTCCTCTCATTGTTGGTGATTCGTGTTCCTCTTTCCGTTTTGCATATAATTATCCCATTCCCTATCCGGCTCACACCTTCATTTACTTCAAGGACATTCACTACAATATTTATCGTCTGTAAAGCACAAGAAAATACGGAGGGGAAAAAGTCCCTATGTGTCCTTAACAAACAAGAGAGAAAAAACTCAGTAATTCTACAGACACACGAGTTTGTAGTTTTTACCGAGAACTTTGTCAACCATTTTCTCCGTCATACTTTTGCTGCTGATGAAAGTAAAGGTGATGTTTTACTGTGACGCGGCGAGACAAAGGGTGCACTATGAAGAGTGAAGTTCCGTGGCGACATTGTGATATAATTACATTGGAGAAGTAATTAAGGGTTCTTCACATCTAACAAACTTTGGCTTCAGTTTACGTTTAAAGCTGAAAAGAACCTTCCAACAGCGAGTGTCCGGTGGATAATAGGCTTTAAAGTAAGATATATTTAATCATATAAAAAAATACAATAAGAACAACGTCAATATTATGAAGAAACAACATAGACATTGACACTCAGACTACAAAGACTATATGATCCAATTTAAGTGGTCTGTCAGTCATATAACGTAGAAAATATCGTACAAAAAACGGAGTAGAGATGCTTAGTGAAAAATAGATGCAGTCAAACAAAACGCCAAGTCCTATTGCTCTATCACAGACCTTGTTGGAGATGATGGTGGTCAAGTTCCTTTTAAGCCAATTTATTGTATTACACTGCACTGTGGCAGGCAGGAGTTTATTCCACTCCATAACGACGTCATTAGTGAAGTAGAATTTAATGCAAGTCTAGTTGAGTCTGTCTACGTATTAATTCTCTCCCGTCACTCTTTCTTCGTGATGAATAATTGTTTAAAACATTCGCGTCAACATTCGTCAATCCTTGAAGTATTTTGGAACGAGCGAGAACAGGTTAATTAGTACAAGCCTCTGTTCGTAAGGTGAGTGGTGATTGGTGCGTAGTTAAAGGCAGTCCCAGTGATAACGACCCTTTATTTTCTATTGTTTAGCTAGTTTTCAATCAAATTATACAAGTGAATATAAAATCAAGAACAAAATCTAAAAACAAATTTGAGGCACTGAATAGTAACATGCATTTCAATCCAATTAGTAGAGACAGCTTTGCAAAATTGATCTCTATGTTCTCTTTGGCAGCATTCCCACACCTTCCTTCCCCTATAATAACCCCATAATCCTACCTTTTACCCTTGTCTCTATATTCTTCTATATCTCATTCTCCTTAACGCACTTCACACCTTCCTTTCCCTATCACATTCCTATCATCCCACCTTCACCCTCTCCTCTATATATCCTCCTTCACACCTTATCTAATCGCGTGATGGTACGTACACCTTCTTCCTCCCTCTTTATACTAAATTCTTCGACGTCACACTGTATAACCGTTCTTCCCTACACCCTTCCTTCCATCCTTCCCCTACAGACTATATACCTCCTCTTCCCACTACCTCTACCCTCCCCCTGCTACAGCCAGCCACCTTTGTGTACGCGCCACCAAGCCTGAACACTCGCTGCATCTTAAAACTTTTGAGGTAATATATCGCGTGCTACTTTCCCTGGATATCACGTTCCTTTCACGCCATAACAATAGGAAATAAATAAATAAATAAATAAAATAAATAACAAAAAAGTCACTCTTCTTGCTAACTATTAATATTGTTTATAATCCATCCTGCCATTGACCCAAGACAGATATATAATCTATCGTTTAATAGGTATCAATACATTGCAAAATAACCTAACCTAGCGTTTATCATTCCTTCTGCCGTATTCTCGCCCTTCTAACGGAGGAGAGAAGGGGGGACGGAGGTTAGGGTGTCTGCGTCTCTGCATGGGCTGGGGACGGGGGACTAATTGTATGGTGTAAAGAGCAGCTTGAGGCGATCTGAGAGTCGCTACAACGCCAACTAACTCACGCCAACCCTCGCTCATTTGTTGTTGTTGCTCTGAGCTACAGCTGTCTTGAAAGTGAATGCAGTCATCAGGTTAAGTGGACGTTTCAGTACACACACACACACACACACACACACACACACACACATACACACACACACACACACACACACACACACACACACACACACACACACACATACACACACACACTCTCTCTCTCTCTCTCTCTCTCTCTCTCTCTCTCTCTTTCTCTCTCTGTCCCACACAAGAGAGAGAGAGAGAGAGAGAGAGAGAGAGAGAGAGAGAGAGAGAGAGAGAGAGAGAGAGAGAGAGAGAGGGAGAGAGAGAGAGAGAGAGGTAATGATGTAAGAGGCTTCCCACTTCCCATTCATCACCTGCTTGACAGCCAACCCAACAGCCTGCCTGCTTGTCGCACCCTCTATCCTTCCTCCTCCTGGATTTTCTCCGATGCCTTTCACTCCTTCCTCCCTTCCTCTCCCTCTTTCCTTCCCTCCACCCTGGCTTAGCGGAGTCGAGAAGGATTGAGTCGTCATCCATGTTGCAAAATTTTCAGATTGATGGTAACAGTGAAAATTGGAAAAGGAACGAGAGAGAGAGAGAGAGAGAGAGAGAGAGAGAGAGAGAGAGAGAGAGAGAGAGAGAGAGAGAGAGAGAGAGAGAGAGATTAAGTATATACTTCTTAATGGTCTCACTGTACAGTTCTTCACACGAGCGAAAAAGTCTGTGAAAGGTGCGAAATTAGCCGCACGGGAGATGATAGGCTGAGGTCATAAAGAGCGAGGAGGAGGAGGAGGAGGAGGAGAAGATAAAAAAAAAGATAAGGAAGAAGACCATAAGGAGTAAGGAATAAAACGAGGAAGAGGAGGTGGGTGAACAAGAGGGAGATAAATAAAAGATAAAGAGGAAGGGAGGAAGAGCAAAGGGGAAGGAAGACGAAAAGAGAGTGTTAAGATATGTATGAGAGTGGGAAGGCAACTGAAAAGGAGGGCGAGGGAATAAAACTCTATCTAAGAGGACGTAATAAGTGAGGGATGAAGAGTATAAAAATGCAAGAGGAGGAGGAGGAGGAGGAGGAGGAGGAGGAGGAGGAGGAGGAGGAGGAGGAGGGGAGAGGAGGAGGAGGAGGTAAACGCCTTGTTATTGCTCGCAGGTCACTCGAGATAACCTGATCCATCAACCTCAGGCTTCAGGAAATAAGCGAAACCTGGACAGAAATTGAAAGAAAAAAATAAGGATGATGAACTAAAAATATACCGAAAGATTATATAAAGAGTAACAAAAACAC
>JAXIVD010009361.1:12500-15553 GCA_036785275.1 Cancer borealis | reverse complement strand
GTTGAGTGTGTGTGTGTTGTGTGTGTGATGTGTGTGTGTGTGTGTGTGTGTGTGTGGTGTGTTTTGGTGTGTGTGTGTGTGTGTGTGTGTGTGTTGTGAGTGTGTGTGTGTGTGTGTGTGTTGTGTGTTTGTGTGTGTGTGTGTGTGTGTGTGTGTGTGTGTTGAGTGTAGGTGTGAGTGTGAGTGTGTGTGTGTGTGTGTGTGTGTGTGTGTGTGTGTGTGTGTGTGTGTGTGTCGGGTGCTTTCTTTAACTATGACACCAGCAATAGTCTAACCACACCCTGAAGGATAAAACGAGCATGCTACAAAAATACATACGTAAATAAATAAATAAACAAATACATATATGATGCAACAGTCTATCGCGTCACAGTTTTAATATAACCCCGATTTTTTCCCTTTGTTTGAGTGTTCCGTCATCATGCTAACAAGCGTATCTCGCCTCAGTGCACCTCTGTGATTCCACCTCAGCTCCTCCCTCCCTCAGCGTCCAGTGTGTGTTAAGAAGGAAAGTTCAACACGAAGATTATTTCCCTTGTGCGAGAAGACAGTGAGGGAGTGAAGTAATTTAGATCATTAATTAACTCTCTTGACGCGTGGCCCGACGAGAGAGAGAGAGAGAGAGAGAGAGAGAGAGAGAGAGAGAGAGAGAGAGAGAGAGAGAGAGAGAGAGAGAGAGAGAGAGAGAGAGAGAGAGAGAGAGAGAGAGAGAGAGAGAGAGAGAGAGAGAGAGAAGAGAGAGAGAGAAGAAAAAAAAATATATATATATATAGATAGTTAGATAGATAGATAGATAGTTAGTTAGTAGATAGATAGATAGATAGATAGTAGATAGATAGATAGATAGATAGATAAAGATAGAGATATATTAAATTAAATATATTTAGAAAAAATAGATTAATCAAGAGAAAATATTGAAGAGAAATAGTTAAAGAAAATTATTACATCATACATCAACACACACACACACACACACACACACACACACACACACACACCCACACACACACACACACACCCACACACACACACACACACAGTATCCCTTGCAAGGTGAAAACGCTTCATCACCCGTTGGACACCAGTGATGTGTAATGATGAAAAGTGACACTCATCTTCTGTCTTTCGGTTACAGTACAACTTCACTGATAAAGACAACCTCCCCTTGTGATCCCCGTAGCTTCCTTACACTACTAAGAAAAAAATTGTTGTTCAAAGTCGTATCTAGCATCAAAATTTTTACCCTACGGATTTAACACCTCATTTTCATTTTGCAGACTTTATAGCGAGTTGTTTTTTCGTGTCCGCTGCTGGAATACGATGCTTACTACTTGGATTAAACAACATTTTCCATTCCTATCAAACTGTATTGTCACTATATTATACTATGCTCGGATTTTGCTGAACGTTTCATTACCTTGGTTCACGGATGGCTAAAACTCCAGTGTTCGTGTCATCTGTAATTTTCACTCTGATGTTATTCATACGGACACCGACATCGTTTTCATACACCGTGAACAATGCAGATCTGAAGCAGTATAGTAATAGGTCTGGTAAGCTCTCTTTTATCTAAACCCATTAGCGCGTCTCTAATTAAACCATTGAATTTAAGGGATATCTTTTTTTGTCTCTAATCATGCTTTCGAGAATTTTACCGACCAGTGGCGATGCAAACACTTGTTGCATGAGTTTGTTTGAGGGAATTAACCTTTTCGTTTTAATCAAATAAGAGATTTTGTCATTGTCCTGAAAAGTTTCTACTACAATAAACATTATTCTAACGAGGCGAGTTCCGACTATAGCTCTTCACACACATACACATATACACACACACACACACACACACACACACACACACACACACACACACACACACACACACACACACACACACACACACACACACACACACACACACACACACACACACACACACACACACACACACACACACACACACACACACACACACACACACACACACATTTTCGCACACTCAAAACTCTTCTACGAGAAAAGTCTCACTTATTGTCATGTTCTCTAGGGCAACGACTTCCTTGTCCCTCACAGCCTCCTCTCTCATCTTCGCCCAATAATATAACGTTCTTAGCTTTGTGAAGGGCACGGCATCCATCATTCCTTATAAATACTTGAGTGTTTTCCAATGTTTCAGGAGCGATGACTCCCTCATTTCACTGACACATACTCTCACTCTCGAGTACTGCTATATGTTCATTTCAGTCTCGATGGAACATAGAATTGCCATGTATGTAATTTGTGTATTTATTTTATTCAATGTCATATGTTTACTAATTGTGTATTTAATCAAGTAAGTGAGGAAGATGACTGGTCTGAAAGAGGCCTTTTTTGTGTGCACTATATAGGTGACGTGTATAAGGTGCGTAATACAAGTGGTTTTGGCTGTAATTTCTTCCTCCTAACAATCATAATTTTAACTTTTTTTTCGCTTTCCTAGTCAAATTTACTTCATTTCATCAGTGAGAGAGGTTTGTACGTGTGTTTGTTCAGCAATATTTTCTTCCTCTGTGTTTTCGGTAACATTTTCTTCATTGTTCTCATTCGTTTCGTCTTCAAAACTAATCTTGGCCAATGAACTGCTGATACTTTCCATCAAGCCCGAGTGTTCAAGTTACTCATTGCATGTCTAAACTTTATTTTATACACTTTCATAGCTTCTTCCACATCCTTCAGACTGCCCAAACTACCACACGCATTATAAGCTTACTGCTTGCCTTGCTTGCTGATAAAAAAAAAAAATACACTCTATTTACTCTTATCATGACCTTTGAATCACAGTGTTTACATTGCCATTGGTTATTGGGTATCATGTGTGGTTGTTGCATTAGTGTAGAGTTTCATTTATTGTTATTCCTCATTATCTGCATCCCTGTAATACTGTATGTAAGTATATAAAACGACAATTTTGTTTATAATAACACTCGCTACAATTGGTGCAAGAAATTTAAAGAAAAGACGTATAGGTTAGATAAGCGACATCACATTTTGAGAAGCAAAGGAGAAATATATTGAGG